>VZSZ01009310.1:157262-194845 GCA_013398815.1 Ibidorhyncha struthersii | reverse complement strand
TTTTTTTTTTTTGCTTTTTGGACCTGTGGGTGCTCGCTTTCCCTCTGTGCCCTTTCTTGGGTATATAGATAGGGTTCACTGATGGCCGTTTCCCTACCCGCTGCCTCTCCCAAGATGCACGTATGTGGCTGGAGGGCAGAAGAAGAACGCAGCCCTCAGCTGGAAACCCCCGCCGACCCTGCGTTTGCAGCCTGGAGATGCCTCAGGTTAGCAAGGGGCCCTTGTGGAGCTTGTCCTGTCCCCAGAGCATTTTGGTTTATGCCGATATGATTGCTTGTGGTTGGATGCTGTGGTTCCTGCTGACCCCGCCACCCTGGAGCGGTTAATTTGGGATTGCCTGTATCAGTGCTGCTCGGGTGGTCATGGGGTTCTCCTTGCACCCATGGTGAGTTTATTTAGCCCCAGAGATGCCCCTATGGTCTCTGTCCGGAACAGAAGAGCAGTTCAAACTCTGCTGAACCTGGGACCAGGCACCAGCAAGAGTCCGTAGGAGGAAAACCCGGTGTGGCCCCCAGGAACACAGTAGGTGATTAACAGTGTTTTCTGCCCCCGTCTGAGCTCAGCAGCTTGGGCTAAAAAAATGTCTGGGGGTGTACGTAAGACTGACGTCTGTGCACCATTTACATCTCTTTCCTGACTTAATCTGTGGCTCCTGCAGTTAAAATTAATAAGGCTTTTGTTTTATGGAAAGTAAAGTTTCTAGGGAGAGATTGTATCTTTACCAGATCAATGGAAAAACTAGAGCCAGGCCTTTGCTGGGTCGGTGGGGCTGGGAGAGGCTGCCACCCCCGAGAGGTGCCGGTTCAGTGCAGTCCTCCGGGGGCAGGGGAAATCGGGGTTTACCCCATCTTCTACCTGCCTCGGAAAAAGGCTGCTGGTAGGCAGGCTGGTGTCGGACCAGCCGGAGGCACCGGTCCCTTCTGGTTTGGTGCTGTAGGTTTGCGGGGGAAAGGTGGTTCGAAAGGCGTGAGCCTGGGCTGGCAGTCTGGCCATCGGGTGGAAAATCTCATCACTCGATTTCAGGTATCGTGATTTCCATTTATTGTTGTGTTTTGTTCTTTTTTTTCTTTGGCGGATTCACACAGGAAAAGGTTTGATGATTTCTGCCACCTTTGCGGTGCTCTTTATTGGAACGATAAACCCTGACATCTCAGGGTACAGACAAAGCTCAGCTGTGCTGTTTTGGCATGCGTTCTCCCAGCCTGGCGCCGTGGGCTTTCTGAGGCTCCGCTTGGACTCTGGGTACAGCAGAGGACCCGTTTCTACTTCTTACAGCCCAGGAGTCCTGCTCTGAAAGCCCCCTCAACCACACAGTGGTTCATGGAGAGCTGCAGGCACCCAGAACCCTGTGTCGGGGCCCCACCGGCGCATGGATGGGGGTGGTCTGGGTGCCGGGGCTGGGCTCACAGCCTCAGAGCCCACACAGGCTCGAGGGTGCAGCGCAAGCATCCCTTCAGGGCACGGGACGTCAAATTGGCCGTGGCGTTGGATTGATTTCTGCGTCATGGGGGGGGTTCAGTGTTACAGTGAAAATCAATAAATAATTTTGCATACAAAAAATGTTTATATATTTTAAAAAATCATTATTTAAAAAAAAAACACCCAACGACAAAAAAAAAAAAAACAACCCAAGAAGCAAATCTCTTCATCATTTCCCAGACTGTATTGCCCATGTGATCTTTATGGCTCTTGAGCCCTGGTTCAGGAAAACTGGGGAAAAAAAGCATGCTTAGAGGAATCTGATGTCAGGGCCAGCTCAGGACGACGTGCACAGCTCTTCTGTAGAGCTGACGTGCCCCTCTGGAGGAGGAGGTTACCGTGACCAAACCCACTCTGCAGCAGTGATGCCTCCCTGAAGAGGAAGGAAACCAGCAGGGTCTGGTGCAGGGAAGGGTCAAGGGGGTGAGTATAAATGGGCAATACAGAGAGGAAAGATTAAAATGTTTCCCGAAGCCTTTGGTGGTCACTGGTTTGTTTTTCACATCTCTGCAGGGGAGTGATTTCCGACTGGCCATACCAGAAGTGTTTTTTCCCTTTTTTTTTTGCCTTCCACGCCTGCGTTAGCCCCTCGTACCCACCGGGTCTCTGCGTGCAGGCAGGCACTGACTGTCCGAGGGGGCTGAGCACCTGGAGTGAACAGGCTTTTAAGAAGGAAGGTGAGTCTCTTTGCATGAACCAAGGGTTATTACCATGATCCTACTCTAGACCCCTTCCTTTTTTTTTTTTTTTCCTTTAAGCTTTAAGAACTTCAGGCACACACACGCACATCCACACACAAGTAGCAAAAATAAAATCTGGACTATGTTTGGATGATCTTCACTGAGAGTTCATAAATGCCCCAACACTGCAAGGGGATGTGATTCAGGGAGTGCTGGGGACCCCTTAGGACGTCTGGGCAGTCTCCCAGCCCTGGGGTAGGAAGAAGGTGGATTGGTTGAGGAGGATCTCATCTTCCTTACGAGAAAGTTCTTTAGGACATGATGTAGACCTCCAGCAAACTGGCCACTGCATGCATTCGGTAGAAGATCCCAAAGGGCAGGCAAATGTCCACGATGGCCGGCCACATGGAGTCGCCATAGAAGTTCAGTTCTGTATCATTGTCAAACTGGGGCCGGGCACCAAACGCTGGCATGATCCAGAGCTGTTTGAGAAAACGGGAGAATAAGTGCCATGAGAAAGGTGTGTGGTACAGTAAGCACCTGCAATCGCAGCTACCGAGAGGTGGGAGCAGAGTGACCTTCTGAGCATGGGACTAATTCCAGGAGCCTGTGTTTACATTAAGATCAGTGATGATCTAGTGTTGTACCCTGAGCCTAGTTTTGATTCGTGCTCAAAGACAGGCTTGAACCGAGGGCCGAAGCACTCACCAGGGGAAGAACTTGAGCGTGTTGTGTGTTAGCATGAACCTGGCCTGTCCAAACTCTTTGGGTGGAGCAAGCATGGGTAGCGCTGAGCTGGCAGCAGCTTGGTCTCCCCAGGCTCGGTGGTGTACACTGAGCTCGGAAGCGCAGCCAGCGTGTGTCTATGGTTGCATGGGGGTTGTCAGCCCATTCTTTGTGAGCTTATGTGTAAAATTGGTTCGAGAACACGATGCAACTGACTAGCTGAAGATTTGGAGGATCTCTGGAGACATAACGTGTCCTTCGCTTCTTTGAAGGTGCAGCTACATTTCTTTTGCAGGGAACTGCAGTCCCCTGGCTGCTCGTGAAAGTGGAAAACCCACCTGAAGTTGTCAGTGCCTGTTTTTTCCTCACAGCACCTGGGATCAGGGTTTGGACTCCAAGGCCGTGGGTTTCGAGAAGAGTCATGCTGCTGTTTCTCAAGAAAACCCAGAATTCACCCCAGGTATTTGTCACCTTACACCCTTTCTTTAGGTGTGTAAGAGAAGGGTTTAATATGTTTTATTGCTTATAATAAGCTATTCTATGTATCCACTAGCACCCAATACAAATACTGAAACTGATTCTTTTCTTTTATCTGTCGATTTTATTTTCTGACGTTCTGGCGATAACTGACAGCTTCTGTCAGCATAGCCTAACACATCTTAACTCCAGGGCAGGTGCTCTTGCCTTCAAGTGACAAAGGATTCACAGCTATCAGCAGACACAAATATAGGTGTGCTCCCTGTATATTGGAGGCACAGAAAGGACTGGTTGTGCATAGGCCGTGTCCTTTCCTTCACAGACGCTTCTCCCGTGTGCTTGCCTCCCTCTCCCCCGACCCTGACAAACTCTGCTCTCTGCTTGTACTCACTATGATATTGCTCAGCAGGAGGAACATGGAGATCTCCCTTAAGAACTTCCTCCTCCAGTTCATCTTCTTGGGGGCGGTGAGGGACCGCACGAAGTCAGAAGGATGGATGGCTTCAGCGGCGGTGCTAGGTGCCAGGGTGCTGCCACTGTCGGGTACACGGAGGGACACCGCATTGATGTTGACAAAGGTGAGCCCATAAAGATCCTTCTGGTGAGAATCATGCTTGTGGTCTTCCTTGGGGGGTTGCCGATGAAGGCCTTCGATAATGAAGATGTTCTGGAAGGTGTGCTGGGCAATCATTAGGAGGGCATAGGTGAGGTTGAGTGCGCTGATAGCGTCCCTTGGTGTGCTGGCTACAATGGCCACAATGGAGTAGTAAGAAATAGCATACTGCCCCAAGGCTGCACCCATCAGCAGGGCCACGTCCAAGGTCCTGGTTGGGTTCTTGTGCCGATCCATGTCTCTCTTGTCAAACCGGTAGATGACAGAACCACCAATACAGACAAGAGACATCAGGCCCAGACAAACAATGTTGAAGATGTAGTACATGGTGAGTGCTTGGCTCTTCTTGCTGGATTCAGTGCTGGAATTTACCTGCACCTCATAAAGAATAAGGACTCCCAAACCGCTCACCAGAATGATGAGGCCCAACACGATGCCTACAAAGAAGGTCCTTCGGAAAAGCCTGAACTTCAGGCGCTGAATATGGTGGGAGTGATGGTCTATGAAGCGTCCAACATTCTTCCACATGACATAGACCATGGCAGAGGCAAAGAGACTGTACTCAATGTTAAAGGGGTACAGCCAAAAGTAGCCGTTCTTGAAGATCTGGCATATTTGGCTATTGCAATTGCATTCTTCAGCTGAGCTACTTCTCATTCCCGCTGAAACAAGATAAACACAGATAAATGCAGTGGTATTAAAACAAGGAGCCAGCACTTCTTAGCAGCCTTGAAGAACTGGATACTTATTCAGTGAAAAACAAGACCAAGGACAGAAGAATACGTGACCATTTTGAAAACAAGGATACTTCAATCTCAGCTTTCTGGAGCTCGTGTTCTTTCTGAAGAAGTTAGGTGGCAGGTTAAATCTCTCTTTTTCCTTCCCTTCTTCATTCCCATCCCATTTGTACAGGCCTTTCCACCTTTCTGACTCCTCTGTGATACAGACTAAGAAATGAACGTTAAGACCTGTTTTTTAACATACCAGCTCTGTTAAAGGAACCTTGAGCTCTAGACGGGCCTTCTGAAAAGGACTAAAACCTGACTTGCAGAACAATTTCTACCTCTTACGCTCCCTCCCTGGACCAAATGGCTCCACAAATGGTCAGGTTACCTTTCAGGAGCCATCTGAAGATGTCCTCTGTCATGTTCTTCTTCAACTTTGAATGCGCTTTGTGAACAGACTCATCTGTCACTGCTGACATCCACACCGCTAAGTTTGTAGTCAGTGTTAGCATCAAGCCACACCTGCAGAAGAAGAAGAAAGTCCATGAGATTAAAGCAATGGCTCTAGGCCGTGTTCCTCCGATCCGTGGTGTAGATGTGCATGTGCTCAGCGAGACCATGGGAGCTGCCTGAAGTGGTGCGAGGACTCTAGTGGTTGAGGTGAGAAATCCTGACCCTTGCTTTGCTGCTTTCGCTCTCTTCCTATTTTTTGTCCGTGCTCATGAGAATTAGCAAGGCCTGATTCCTCTTGCTGGTTTTGGAAGAGCTTCTCAACAGTGAATAGATTAACAGGCTCCAGCAGATCCAGTCTTGCAAAAGTGAACGAGATCTTGTTTTAGCCTGAGGCTTGCCCACCGCATTGTTGCCTTCCCCAGGGAAAGCAAAAGTCAACTATGAATCATTTTATTTAATGCTAATTATTTATTTAATACTAATCTGCTTTGAGTAATGCTTGTATTCTTGAACTGAAACCCAACCCTGCTAGATCCACAGGTCATGAACCTCAGCTGCTTTGAGCTGCAATCTAGGGCTGGCTGGAGACTGAGCAAGTTTAGTTTTGGCCAGCATTAAGGGAGATGGGGTTATCCCCTTGTCGCATTTTAGCTGTGTGAGAGAGTGCAGTGGGTTTGCGGTGGCCCAGATGTTCTGGGCCAGCGGGATTCAAAGAGCAGCAGTGCTCACCTGGTAACGTTCAGGTGTACATGGACGCAGTCTTTGGCAGAGATCCACAGGAAGTATGTCTGGCAGGGGCAAGAAAAGAAGTTATTTCCAACAAAGCAAGAAAGCAAATCCCATCATTCTGCAGTAGGGAGCTCCTAGTTCAGCAGAGAGCGAGCTGGAGCCTCTTTCACTTGGGTCCATCTGCGTCCAGCCTACTAGCACATAATCTTGTCCATTTGATGGATGTAGTCTGTTCTTTCTTTGATCCCGCTGCCATCGCTCTGCCCATGGCCAGCCCTTGTTCCTGTCTAAATTGTCCCTATCTGACCGCTTCCCTCCTTGCTGTTGTTCCAGAGCAGGTAGTCCTCTGTGCAGGACTTCAAACTGCAAGGCAGTCCCTGCCCTGACTGTCCTCCTCCCTCTCCTTTCCACATGGGAAAGGAGACCTGGCTGGATGGGAGCTGCTTAGAGTTTGTGATAAGCCATCCTGGCATGAGCCAAAATGTCACAGCATAAGAACAAGTTTAAATCAGTGCCTTAAAGTGAGTTGTTGCGGTCGCAGGGAGAAGATATTTGCTGGGGCTGGGTGGGGGGCAAGTTAAGCCGCCTGCGTCTGCTGCAGGGGGACTTGAACTGGGTCCCTGAGATCAGAGCTCCTCCACCTGGTGGCTCTGTCTCTCTACCCCTCCCCGAGACAGAGCACAACCATCTCACCTGGACCACCAGGAATATTGCTTGCACAATGGGGTAGATTATTTTGATTGCAGACAGGCAGCTGTAGAAGCTTGAGTAATATCCTATTTTGAACACATCCATGACAAGGCTGAAAATGGCAAATAGGATCAGGCCTCCTGTTGAGGAACCAAAATACCTGCGGTTGGACAGATGTATGCACGTGTGTGCTAATGCAGATAGGTGAGATGAAGAAGAGGAACTATGGCTGTGTAGAGGCTTTGCTTCTACCTCTGTTTTTCCTCTCCCAGCACCCAAGTTATCTTGGCGTCAAAGAGAATCACACAATAATTTTGGCTGGAAGGGATTTTTCAGTCAACCCTCTTCTCTGACTGGGGCGAACAGCTCTTGCAAGAGCAACGGTAAGGCTGGGAAGAAACCTGGTGTAAAGTCCCAAGAACCGTTGCAGGATAAAGGGAGACCTGGCAGTGAAACCAGTGGAGGGACGAGGAGGTAACCATCTGAAGCAGGGCATGGTGCCATGCCCCTGCATAGGAGGAGCAGTCTGTGCCCCACATGGTTGCTGTTGCCCTTGTAATAACTGATACCCCCATGAACTGTCTACCCTGCACCTCACCTCCAGCCCTAGCCCCCCCCGAGAGCTCCTACCTCTCAGCCAGATGGGCCCAGCGTGGGAGTCTTTGCAGAGGACGGCATCTGGGCACCGGGAGGTGCCGACGAGGTAGAAGATGATCCATATGATGACTATCAGCATCATGACAGTCAGCAGGAAGAAGACGTCGTAATCGTGCACGGCAATCTTCTCAAACGCCCCGCTGCTCACCAGCGTGCAGGCCAGCAGGGCTAGGTGCACGGCCAGCAGGATGGAGAACATGCGGCCGCCCTTTTTCCACACTTCCTTGGAGGCAGGCGTGGGGGGGGGCTGATGAGGCTGGTGGCCGAAAGAGGCTAGCTGGCTTGAAGCCAGGCTGGCTTTGTCATCCTTGTGTCCGCAGCCCATGCTGGAGTTGGGGTGTCTGATCTCGCTCTCCTTCCGCACGGGCTCTTCGGTCATGGTTCAGCTAACGCCTTAGCTGAGGGTTAACGCTGTTGGGAGGAGAGCCCCATGAACGAGAGGCGTCACTTCATTTTGAATAGGCCAGGGTTGGACCAAAGCAGGACATGTGATGAGGAGGAGAGGACGTATCAGAGGAACGGGGAAGGCTGAGACAAGGAGCGCAAAAAGAGA
This sequence comes from Ibidorhyncha struthersii, assembly GCA_013398815.1. Taxonomy (NCBI): domain Eukaryota; kingdom Metazoa; phylum Chordata; class Aves; order Charadriiformes; family Charadriidae; genus Ibidorhyncha; species Ibidorhyncha struthersii. Next base: position 187,063 of record VZSZ01009310.1, on the reverse strand, counting down.
GATGAGCTCATTTTCAACCTTTCTCTTCCCGGTTCCCTGAAGGTTGTACTCTTGCTTAAGATGCTTTTGCTTGGGGAGATCCCAGGTCAGTCTAACAAAGCATGCCTAATTTCTCACGCAACATTTAGGTGTTTATTGATGCAAGATATTGGAAAAGCACCAGAAAAGCACCTACAGGATCAAATATCCTGGGGCAAATGGCCAATGTGGTTTGATTTCTAAATGTCAACCAATAAACGTTCTGAGAAAATGTCGTACTTCCTGGCTAGGGAACAGGTAAGAAAGCCCTGGGAATCTTTGGATTCAAGGTTTATACCAGTCAGGATGTGAGCTATTTCCGCTGTCGCTCCCTCTAAAGCCCCTCACCTGTGCCGAGCTTGGGACTTCATTGATTCTCAAGGAAAAACCTGAAACAAAGCAAATTAACTACTCAAACAAAGCCAGTCCACCAACCTGGTTTGCTGCCTGGAACCCAAGTCTCTGCTCTTGCCAGGCTGTTGGAGAAGTTCCCCTGTTGCTGCAGCTTGGTCAGCCGAAGAATTTATACCCGCTGGGATGTCTCTGTGATTTATACCATGTCTGGAGCTGGCAGCAGTGCTTCATGGGCTTCTCAGAGAAACTCATGTGATCCATTTTGTGCAATAGCTGATTTTGGGGAAGCAGGAGAGAGATGAGGAGATAAAGGTTATTTACCCGGGAAGGGCATGAGGTGACAACACTGCTAAGCATGGCACGGACTGCTCGGTCGCAGGGTCATGGTCACCATAGAGCAAGGCCACCCCATCAAACCCATCTCCCTACACACATGAGATCTCTTCCCTTGAGAGAAGATGGTTCAGGTGATGAACTCAAATTTGCTGATGATTGTGGGGTTGGCTTTCTGTTTAACCGAGCACAGTAAATATTATGCCTCACCCTATACTATTCCCATCAGTACACTCTATGTCTGGAATGTTTTTGAGGAAAAGGAAGAAATTTGCATTTGTATCTGTTCAGTGCCAAGCTCAATATTTTCTCGCCCATCGTGACACCAATGAGGAAGGTTTAGTACTAGAACGGAGCAGGATTTGGGGACTGGAATCCACGTTCCCCTTTGCAGACCCACTGTCTTTGACTTTTCAGGGTGGGATCACCTTTCTCTGGCCCTCAGGAGCTTAACTTCTCTCCTTTCAAGGAGGAACGAGTCGTGTTACAAACCACGGCGCAGATGGCATTTGCCAGGTGAGGGGAGAGTTTTTGCTCAAGATCTCTTTTACCCCAGCCGCTATATTTCCATGGGGGACCTAGGGGGACCCAGTGCAGTTCTGAGTGGACAGGGAGAAGTTCTTTTCCTTCATGAGGATGCTTCTTTTGGAGGTGTCCCTACTGCTTGCCTCCTCCGGGGCAAGCCCAGAGATGCGGCGGTTTGTTGTGCGTTTTTCACTCCCGTTCCTGCCTGCTCACCGCTGTGTTCCTTCTTGCAGCATTGCAGGGACAGCATCAAACTAACTGAACGGTGCGGGATGGTGAAGGAGAGCTCAGGATCTGCTCTGCAGTCCGGGGACACCTTTCTCTGTCTTTCCTATGCTGCCACCAGCCGGCTGCCACACGCAGTACTGGCTCTGCCCTGCCCGGCCTCTGCTGATCCTTAGGGGTTCCTCTTTGGGGTGAGTGGTTGATTTATTTATTTTTTTCTTTTCTCAGACTGTAGCTTTCCCAGGGGAAGCGCAGACTCCCCTGCGGTGAATCTGAGCTGATAATGGTGATGTTTTGCAGAGGCCAGAGGTTCAGAGTGCCCCTGGGCTAAATGCACTGATTTATCCTCCCTCTTTTGTCCTTAACAGCCAGCAACAGAGGAAAGAGCGTTTACTGCCTTGGGCAATGCTTCAATCCCCCCCTGGGAGCGACCATACCGAATAACAAGCTTAATTAGTAATAACACAAGAATCATTAAATAACCCCGCTAATGAATTGCAGACGTTACTATGCTGCTTTTCATCTTGAAGGATCCCCAGGCCAAAGGCCTCGATGGATGTTCAGTACATCCCGTCAGGACTCGCCCAGGGAGGCTGAGCCGGGTGAGTCCGAATGTGCCGACATGAGCAAACCATGCGGGGAGCGGACCCTCCCTCTGGTGCGCTTACAGGTGTCCCCAGGCAGATGGGATGGTGACTCCGTGTCGGTCACCCAGGGGTTAATCACTGCAGCTTGGTGGGTGCACCCAGGACTGCTTTTGGGTCACCCTGTTCTCTCGGGGCATTTGCTTGCTCACAAAAATAAGCTGCGTTTCTCTCTGGTTTTCCTCCTCTCTGCTCATTACCTTCCAGCCCTCTCTGCTGCTGTCTTTCAATCTTTCCCCATTTTTCCACCCTTTTCTCCGTTTCTCAGCCACCTTCTGGGTCTGCCTTTCCCCTCTCCAAAGCCCGTGCGCTGTCCCAGGGCTGTGGTGGCAGATGCAGGGTCCAGCCCCGGAGATCTCCATCCCTACAGCCAGGACCTGACCGGCAGAACGCTCAAGAGAGGAGCAGGAAATTCCTCCTCCTTGACAGCCTGTCCCAGGGGATACGATTCAACTTGGGCACAGTGTGCTGCGACCGCCATGTGCTTAGGTCAACTTCCAGGCTTGGCTCTGTCTCTCCGGACAGCAGAGGGTGCCCCGTATCGGGAATCCTGCCCTGGAGGCATTGCCCGGGGCTGTCCAGCTCCCTGCAGAGCACACGGCAGCCAGAAATTCTGTGTCAGCATAAAAGACACCGGAGGCCAGACCCTACCCCGCTACATCATGGTAGAAGTACTGAGCTACAGACAGGAGCGGGTTTGATGTGGGGTTTTTTTTTGGTCTCCAAAGAGACGAGGAAGGGAATTTTTCTAGCCTGTATGAGTTACTTCGGGTTATCACAGATCCGTTGCCCAGGTTGTTGTGTGATTCCCTAGAAAGCAGAGTCCTGTGGGCACGGCAGGGTAGTGGGGGGACAGGGATGGTGACGGGGTCTGCTGTTGTCTTCCTAGCGACATTAGGATGAGATAGATATGCTGTTGACTTCCTAGTGAAACTAGGAGAATGTGTCTGTGTGTGTATGTGTGTGTTTTGTTTGGGTTTTTTTTGTTTGTTTTTTTTTTTTTTTACCAGGAGAAGCTGAGCTGTGAACACCTCTGGGGTTGCTCTGAAATCAGGGCAGTCACCAAACTGCTCTCGGCCGTCTCTGCACGGAACAGGAGCATCCCTCCAGGTCCTTGCTGCTGCCCTGCTCCGATGGGGCTGCGAGTGGAGGCAACGGGGGCTCACGCTCCGTCAGCCCACGCTTCTTCCTGTGGCTGCTGCTGACCCTCGCTCGAGATGGGACAGCTATGGCGAGGGGCGTCATTGGTATCGGGCAGGATACAGCCCGTGAACCCTTCTGGCCACCTGCTCCGCTTTGGGGACATATAGACCTGGCGAGCTGTCGCTGCGTGACCCTGTGCCTGCAGCGCTTGGCTGAACCCGGCACGGTGATGCTGCTTAATTGGATTTTTTTATTTTTTTTTTAATGTGCCGTGGAGCTGGTGCGTGAAAGGTTTGTTGCGAGGAGCCGTCGGGGCCGGAGGATGCTTAGGACCCAGGGGAAGCGCTGAAGAGCCTGGCTGGCTGGGCTTGGAGGAGCTCCTGCCTCCCCGGCCAGGACTTCTCAGGTGTCCTGGTGCAGCGGTGCTGTGCGAGGCGAGCTGGGTCCTCCTGGCAGCTCCCCCTTCCCCGTATCCATGCCTGTCCTCTGAGCTCCCCTGGGCACCCATGTGCTCGCCCGGGGACCGATCCGCACCATGAACGACCAGTACCACCGAGCAGCCCGGGACGGCTATCTGGACCTCCTGAAGGAAGCCACCAAGAAGGACCTGAACTCGCCGGACGAGGATGGCATGACCCCGACCCTATGGGCCGCCTACCACGGCAACCTGGACGCCCTGCGCCTCATTGTCAGCAGAGGGTGAGCGTTGGCGAGGGCACGGGGCTGGTCGCGGGGGACGCAGTAGCTGGGCACCCATCTTTCCCCCTTCCCTGCTGGCAGGTCAGCATGGGCTCAGGTGCCCTACAAAATGATGGCTTCTGTCTGTAACACCCCCGCTCCTGTCCTCCCCTCTGTTATTTTTTCTCTCCTTGTGGTCCTTCGAGTCTAGCCCAATGCCGCTGATTACCGCTCTGTGTTTTCCCGCCTCCTCTGTCCCTATAACTGCTCCTGCCCCAAATCTCGCTTGCAGGTTCCCAGCTGGGGCTGGATCCCCCCCTGGAAGTGCTTTGCAGTCCTGAGTCAGGTCCTGTAAAGATAGGCAGAGCCAAAGTGCAAGCACATCGGGTCGCTGCCACGAAAAAAGCCCTTTTAAATGGGGGGGCAGAGAGAATAACCGTTCCTTCTGTCCCAAGAAATGCTCGCATAGAGAGATACGTGCAGTGCCAGCTGGCAGCAGGTGACACTTGTCCATTTTGCCCAAAGCGAGGTGTGAGTATGTGACTCCCGGGCAGCCTGTCATGCACCGGGAGCCCAGGAAATTCATAAGCAGGTTCCCCAAGAGCAGATTTCTTTAAGCCCTGTCTCCCCTGTGGGGCTGCTTGATGCTGATGTGTGTCTCTTGGTCCCTCACTGTGGGGTGTCAAATCTGAGGGTCTCTGGCTCCGTAAGCGTGGATGTGGTAGAGAGAAGGGAGTGTGACAGATTGGAAGGCTCTACATCTTGGTGTTGGGGAACTATAAAAGAAGGTTTGTGCTAAGGCAAGAGCTGCCATACCTAGTTCCTTCTGGAGCTGTATGTGGCTCCTGTTCTTACCACCCCTCCAAGGGAGCACGCCCCAGCGCTTCCTTCCCGCTCCGGTTGCTTTTCTGAGCGCCTCATCTGAAGGTATCCATGGTGGGGTGGTCTCTGCCTTGTGTTGAGAGATTGGTGGTGGTGCTGATTTTTATTTATTTATTTCCAGTATTGAGGAATAGTGCTGATGGCGGCTGCCCAGATGTACGTCGTGCCTCCTTGGAAGAGCTTTGCTTCTCCATGTTGGGTCAGGGCTCAGTGGGGCCATCAGCTCCCAGGCAGGGATTTTCGGTGTCCACCTTGGGCTGCGTTTGCAGCTCTCACAGCCGATCAGCCGCACCTCCACTGTGCCTGTTCCTGGGCTCTCAGCATCTCCTGATACTCTGGTCTGCTTGTGCAAAACCTTGAGCCGGCTCCCCTGGCCCCGGCCAGCTGTACTTACAGGCAGAGCCCCGCCACACACTGCGGTCCTTCCGTTGTAAAGTATTTTTTTTTTCAGATCCTGGGGTCAGAAAGGCTTTGTACAAAGTCACTTTGAGAAGTCCTTGAGTGCCTGATGCAATAGAAGCGTGGTCAGGAAAAGATTATTTCAGGGTCCGGAGAGGACAGAGCAAGACATCGCTCTGAGTGGTGCGTCCCCAAGTGCTCCTGGGCTGAGAGCCCCGTGATGCTTCCCTGCATGGGGGCTGTGTGATTTACTGTGTATCTCCTGGGACAGGCACTGCCCAGGAGAAACCTGCTCTGAGCTCCTGCTGGGAGGGGAATCGCCACCCAGGGCCAGAGAGGTGAGGGCGGGAGGTCTGGGGATGAGACCCTGAAGCTAGAAATGGTTCCAAAGACTCTTTGATAGCCAAAAAGTCACTCTGAAAGGCCCATGCCGTGGATGAATGCCCCTCCAGAGAGGCAAAGCCTGGTGGCTGCAGCACCACTGCCTGCCGTGCCAACCTGCGCATCCAAGCCAGCAGTTTCTGCTTCTTCGTGACACCCAAGGGCTGTTTTTCCGTGGAGGGGCCCCTTTTATACATCTACATTGGATTAAAAGGTCCTCGTGGGCTCAATCATGTCCGAGTGCAGCTTGGTTGCTGTTTAATTAACAGCCTGATATACATTTGTTCCTGACAGAGAAAATAGCCTGGCAAAAGCCCAGTGCCCTTTATGTGATGGATGGTGGAGCGAAGCGTGTGTCTGTGGGGCTGCAGGATGCGTTTACATCCGTGCATTCATCTCCGTGTGTCAGACCCTCGCCCAGGACCACGCAGAGATCGGCGAAGCCTCCTTGCCCCGCCGCTGAGCTGGGTGCGGAGGGAGGGACACCTCTGCGCCCCGGGCTGGCTTGGGCTCTGCGAGGGGCAGGAGAGCCCCAGCCTGGGGACAGGGGTGACAGAGAGGGCAAATCATGCAGGACCCAGGAGAGCTTGTGGGCAGACCCTGTAATTTCCTGCTAATGCTTAGGATGACGTGGGCAAAGGTATTTAAGTCTTGTTCCGAGAAGAAAGTCAATTCTGTGTTGGGTAGGTTACTATTACACCTGCACTATGACAGTCGGGAGGTAAGAGGGAAGATGCCTGAGTGTCCCAAAATGTCAGGGCTTTTCTCTCTGTCTGGCCTCTGCTGTCAAAATATTCCTCTTTCGGCATGGAAAGCCCTGTGCTGCGAGGCAGAAGCATGTGGGATCGTGGCATGGAGCAGTGCCCGGGGGAGCGGAGTGCTTCGGGGCTGGGCTGGCTCCGTGCGGGGATGGGTGGGCGGCAGCTGCAGGGTCCGCGGGGGCCTCCCGTTGGGTTGATGGGGGATGCCGAGGCACGCGAGGTGATGGGGGAGTCTTGGAGCAGGAGGAAACACTGAATCTTTCATACCAGTGCTGGGTGATGCTACTGGTGCCCAGACAAGCCGGGAGATCGAGCGCTGGGGCCACGCTGTTATGTCCTAGCGAGGCCGGCCGGGGCATCCTGAGAAAGTAGGGCTGTGGGAGGGGGGCTGCTGGGGGCAAAAATCACAGTGGTGATCATTGTGTCCCGCGGCAGGTCAGGCTGATGAACTCTTAGGGTTATCTCCCGTCGTCAGTGAGGGAGCCTCATTCACACGCCTGCGTGTTCAGCAGGGTGTGGTGTAAGGGCTGAAATGGGGAGGGGGAAAGAAAGTATAATAAATCCGCTGATGGGTCCTTGAGGAAAGTTTGTCATCTCAACCGGCACAGAAGGGGTAACGGAGGCGTACTGCTCTGTCCACAACAGCCGGTGATGTGTCTGTGGCTCCGTGCCACCTTTGCATGGGGATGGNCAGTGACTCATCCTTCTTGTCTGCAACACAAAAAAGCCTTTTTCTTCCTCCTGGCTGGGCTCCAGCGAGGAAAGCAAACTCAATTAACTTGACGGCTGGGAAAAGACAGGCTAACTGGTATTTAGTATTGCAGCTTTTCAGAGGCAGTAATTCTTCAGTGTGGTTTGTTATGAACTGCTGTGGCAGTGGCGGGCATCAATACAGCTCCAGTTAACCACAGGTCTGGGGGCCTCAGTTGGGAACAGCCAGGACTTTCTTGCCTTGGAGTGGACCATGGGAGAGGTGAGGATGCATCTTTCTGCTAGACAGGTCCGCAGTCAGCTTTGTCAAGCGGTATTTCTTTGCAGAGTTGTGCCTCAGTTTCCCTTCTTGCAAAAATGGGGGCCATGGATGCTTTGGATGTTAATGGCAGAGGGATGGAAGGGGCTCAGCAGTGGGTCGGAGGGGATGAGATGGCTCCTGACATCAACCAGGCTGCTCGAGGGAGCTACATCGCCCCGGCTGGGGCAGGGTTGCAGTGGAGGTTGCAGCGAGGCACGTGAAGCTGATGTGCATCCTCTGCACGCCACAGGGCTGAGGGCCACGTGGGTGCCAGGAGCAGCGTGGCCGTGTTGGTGAGGACCTTCCCCTGGGTGATGACCTCCTGGCGAGGTGAAGGAGCAGGGTGGAGTGCTGTCGCAGCTTTGTCGCTTCCGGCACCTGAGCTGGCTGCTCGGAGTCAGCGTGGATCTGGGCATGGTGAAGCGCTGAGCTGGTAGACGTGCCCCTAGGCACTACCCCGGCACAACCAGCGTTAATAACCACCAGTAACAATAACTGCTTGCCTGGCTCTTTGTTGGTACAAGAGACAGAGCGCCTTAAAATGCACCTCACCTACAGCATCTATGCTGGGTTTTGGGGGATCTGAACTTGTTGGAGAAAAGCTGAATCCTTGACCTACCACCACCTGGACAAAGCTCAGGATACAGCACCCGCAGCTCTGCTCTGGCTCCAGGAACTCATCTTTTGTGTTCATTTCTACGCTTTGCTTGGGCCATTGCCCTGACTGGCCATGCTGGAGCTGGTTGGTTTTTCCTCGAGCCATAGATTATTTTTTCCTCTTCCTATACCCAGAAACATTTCACGGGAACCAGAGGTACTTTGCACCCAGCTGGCTCCCAGTCCGAGGGCCCGATCCTTCACGCACAGCCATGAGCCAGGGTGTGAGCCAGCCCATTGCTATCAGAGGAACTTCACACGTGCAGCCAGGGAAGGACGTATGTAAGTGCCGGTGGATTCCCCAGCTAATTGGGATCCTATGGGAGAAGTGGAGGGGAAAAACCGGCAGGAAGGGAGTGAGTGTGCATGTCACGGTGCAAACACAATGACTCAGGAGATGCACACGTCCACCTAAGGGGCTCAATTAACAGCGTTTTTAATAATGATTATTACAGGAGTTGACTCAGCACTCGAAAACGCTTTGAAGTTGAAAAGTGCCGCACTTCACACCTGTTATTAAAATACGTTCCCACTTAGTGGACCCTGCAGTCAGCATCTCCTCGTGTGCAGCGCCCTGGAGGTGAAGTTTTGCTGGGACAGCCACCTGTCAGAGGGAGGGCCTCATGGTTATTATCTGAGCCGGATCAAACACCTCTACTTTGCAAGTCACCGTTCTTCTTTCCTTCTGATGCATTTTTAGTGCCTGCGGCAGACATTTATAGGGCAAAGGGACCTGGAGATCTGATTTTGCTCTAATACCCATGTTTCCGGACAGTGGAAACATCCAGGGAAAGCTGGTTTTGATGCTCTTTCTGCTTGCTCACTCTCTGAGGTGGTGAAAAGCATGAGGAAAGTAGACCTTCAAATATGAATCCACCAAGACCTCCCTGGCTTTGCTCTTTGCCACCTGAACCAGACAGACATGAGAACGGGGTCTGAGATGGACTTTACGGATTGAGCATCCACACGCTTGGCTTGGGGAGCGAGATTATTTCTAGTGAGTCTGCTGCTAAGTCACTGTCCTTATCGTGAGTCCATGTACACGTCGGGACCCTCATAGTGCCCTGGCTCATCTGCTCGCATGTGTTGGGCACACATGTGCCCATTCAGAGCACACACAAACAAATGACCAACTCTTTACTCGCTGAAGTCCCACCGCCAGCCCCAGCAGTTCCAGTTTCACTGGCTTTTTAATCCAGTTCCATCAATAATTTATTCCTCTCTTGCAATTCATCAAATATTTATCCTCCCCGTGAATTTCCCAGCCTGGACATGTCACTACGAGGGTAGAGTCGAGGGCTGGGGAGTTACTTCTACTGGAAACTCGGCATTGCCAGAGTACCAACAACTCCCTCTCCTTCTGCTGCCTTCACGCCTCCTCAGTCCTGTGATCTCCTGCCCTTCTCCTTCCTAGCACCCATCTCTGGAGCTTTTCTGTGCTTCTGTGAGAGATGTTGAAGACTCTGGATACAGAAGTCCTGCAGAGTTTGTGGGCCTTTTTTGCCCTTAGGTTTTGAACCTTTTGACTAACTTGCAGAATTTGCCAGGGGCGTCAAGGTTGTACTTACTAAGTTTCTACAAATGTTGTGAAAATATGTGCATGGTGGAGCTACTGTTGTTGCTCCCACAAGGGGAAAACTGAGCGCACCTCATACCAGCTCTCGGGGGATACAGCCAGAAAGCTCACGCTCTGGGTCCCAATCATCTCCAGCTTAACCTCCGGACGCTCTCTTTACTGCTTCTGCCTTTTGCAGAATCATTTCCCTTCAGTATTACATAGCTGAGAGATTTGCAGAGCCTGAGGACTGTGAATTAGACATCCCACCGGCCAGGTGGGTCTGCTGTGGCTCCGCTGTTCCCTGAACAGCAGTGTCCAGGGCAGGCAGCAGGGAGCCTGCCTGCGGTACGGGAGAGTGAGCGTGCTGGTTGAGGCTCTTGCTGGGTCTTGTGCATGGGTGTTAGTGGTGAAGATGCAAAGCTGGCAGGGGAAAGAAGTCCCTCAGCTCCTGTGATCTCCACGGTCTTTCTCTGAAGAAGTTTTCAGACTCTTTCAAGTGAGACGAGCGCAAAGCCCGTGGGGTTTGGGAGAAGGTTGTGGGCTCTGCTGCTTCCAGCTCTTGTCAACACAGGCCCTAAAGCAGCAAGGAGTAAAGTAACGTGGGCTGAAGTTCTCCAGTGTGCATTCTCCTTCCAGACTCCTGGTGTCACCAAGGCTTGGAGCTGGGGTCCTCGTGGCAGAGGGACAGTGGTTGGTTCCTCTAGAGCTCATCGAAAGGGGTGGTGCGGAAACGGGCAGGAGCTGTGCTGAGCCAGAGCTCTGCTGCCTGCGGGGAGTTGCTCTTGAGGGTGGTGGAGCTGCACAACCCTAATAAAGGGCTTTGCCTTATCCATGTGCACGAAGGGAGAGCGCCTTGTTGACAGATACTGCTGCTGGCTGCATATCATTAGCACACGCGCTCAGGCGAAGGCTGGTGCCAGCAGGGGTGTGAACTATCTCTTGTTTCAGCAGATCATAAATACAGAGGAATGTCAGGATGGACCTCCTTTCAACCCTAGGTTTGTATCTGTCCTGTCACGGGAGGCAGGAGATGCGGGCAGGGGGTTGTGTCCCGTCAGCAACTTGCTGGGACGGGGTCCGGCACGGTGTGAGAAGAGATGTTAATGGCATTAGTCGAGTGTCTAGCTCTTGAGGAGTGCAGAAACCTAATCTCCACTTTCTCTGAAACTGGATTCTCAGGATGTGCTAATACCAACGCGCTTCAAGCCATGCAATCGAAACCAAGCATGGCACAGCAAAAAGCCCCACAAAACCCCAAGGCCAAGGCCAGTGCAACTTTGCTTTTATTCTCTACTGACAACGTGCCCTCTTGTGCCCCAAATTTCCCCGGGCACCGATGAACAGGAGGGTGGGAAGGTGCAGCAGCTGGTGGGTTTCAGAACCATTGCTGAGGATGGCCGTGTGATGGTGGTGCTACCATCGTGGTGGGACCCCATGGTGTCCCACACAGGATGTGGTGTATTAAGACGTATTTTTGGATGTCTCTCCACAGAATCTGAATGAAGCCAAGATTTGAAGATAGAATTTGCCTAGAATTTAATGGGATTGTTTGAGATTTGAAATTTTATAACAAGCTTAAGGTCTGAGCTGGAATCAGCCCCATATCTCAGTCTCAGATCTGGGCTATTCAAAATCTGGCTTGCCTTCCTCCAAAAGCTGGTTTGATGCAGGAACGTATGTCTCCTGAGAGCTAACTTCAAGTCATGGGAATTACCGCAGACTTGCGTGTCAGGCACGTGAATCCATGTCAGTGGTACACCCCCTCCAGAAGACCTCCTTAAAATTAAGATGTGAGGGCCAAAGGTGTGTAACTTCACATTTCAAGGGGGGCAACAGTTCATGGTGCTGATTTGGCCCTGAACGACCGGGAATATCTCAGTAGAGTCTGTCAGCCATGCCTGCGTGCTAACCAGTTGTTTTTCTTGCTGTCTAGGGGTGATCCAGACAAATGTGACATCTGGGGGAACACCCCTCTCCACCTGGCAGCAGCCAATGGCCACCTGAACTGCCTTTCCTTCCTCATCTCTTTTGGGGCCAACATCTGGTGCCTGGACAATGACTACCACACCCCGCTGGACATGGCAGCCATGAAGGGACACATGGAGTGTGTGCGTTACCTGGACTCTATTGCTGCCAAGCAGAGCAGCCTCAACCCCAAGCTGGTGAGCAAACTGAAGGACAAGGCCTTTCGGGACGCAGAGAGGAGAATTAAGGACTGCGTGAAGCTGCAGAAGAAGCACCATGAAAGGATGGAGAAACGGTATAGAAAGGAGATGTCAGATAATTCGGACACCATGAGCTTCTCCAGCTATTCGAGCAGCACCTTAAGCAAGAAGTTCCAACACATGTCTATGGTGACTTCCCTGCCATACTCACAAGCCACCATCCATGGCACAGCCAAGGGAAAGACGAAAATACAAAAGAAGCTAGAGAAGAAGAAGCAGGTGGATGGGACGTTCAAGATCTACGAGGATGGGAGGAAGAGTGTGCGGTCTCTGTCTGGTCTGCAGCTGGGGAACGATATCATGTTCGTGAAGCAAGGCACATATGCCAGCCCCAAGGAGTGGACTCGGCGTAATATCAGAGACATGTTCCTCACAGATGAAGACACTGTCTCCCGTGCCATAAGTGACCCGGGCTTGCATATGGACTCAGCCCACTCGGAAGTCAGCACCGACTCTGGCCATGACTCCTTGTTCAACCGTCCTGGGCTGGGCACCATGGTGTTCCGGCGCAACTACGTCAGCAGTGGGCTTTTTGGGATCGGCCGGGAGGATGCTGGTGCGCTGGGTGAAGACAATGCAGATGGGGTAGGTGTCAAACTGCGGAGCCGCCTGCAGCGCTCGCCAAGTCTCAACGATAGCATTGGCAGTGCCAACAGCCTGCAGGAGAGGAACGCGGAGGAGCTACCCTGGGATGAGGTGGAGCTGGGTTTAGATGATGATGACGAACCAGACACCAGCCCCTTGGAGACTTTTCTGGCTTCCCTGCACATGTTTGAGTTCATCTCCATCTTGAAGAAGGAGAAGATTGACTTGGAGGCCCTCATGCTATGTTCAGACAATGACCTGAAGAGCATCAATATCCCATTGGGCCCCAGGAAAAAGATTGTGGATGCCATCCAGAGGAGACGGCAAACTCTGGAGAAGCCAGATGTCATTGTAGACACTGAACTGTAAGTAGGAGATGGGCCCTCTGAGCGATTAAACCCTTCAGCAGGTGGAGATGTGGATAACGTAAGGTCTTGTTTTCAACCCACTTGGAAGTGTAGGAGTCCAGGTAACCTCAACGCTTCTGTGTGTGGGCAAATTCCTGCTTGTGTGGAAACGATGAGAGTTCGGAGAGGTGGTAATAGCGTTAGTTCATTACTCAACAGCCCTAATGTGGCTGGGCAGGACGTGAAGCCTTTGTTTTGTTTCATAACTTACATGAATGCAGACTGTGCTGTGGTCTGATTCTTCTGAGTCCCTGTAACTGGGATTTTCAACCATACTCAGGCTTGTCTTGACTCTTCACCTTTTGAAGGCGTTAGGAAATCAACCGCAATTCCCGGTGGGAGCAGGCTGACGGCAGTACCCGGTGGCATTGGGAATCCTCCCCCAAATGCCTGAGATCTTACTCAGACCTTTGGAGACTGTGTATCTGGGTTGGAGTTGTTGCTGTTCTATAGTGTTTCCAGGGTTTGGTTGGAAGGACCTCAAAGGTTCGAGGTTGTGGAGTCTCCCACTCTGGAGACATTCAAAACCCGCCTGGATGCCATCCTGTGCAATCTGCTGTAGGTGACCCTCCTCTGGCAGGGGGGGTGGGACTAGATGATCTCCAGAGGTCCCTTCCAACCCTGATCATTCCGTGATTCTGTGACTGCATGCCTACCATGGAGGTGAAGGGAAGGCATCAGTGTGGGTCTCCCCACTGTTGCATCTGCTGACACCCCAGTCCACTGTGTTCTTTGGGCTTCCCAGCCCTCAAATATCTGCGCGCTTCTTGCTGGTGTTACAGCCTTTCTGTACAGCTCAGTTTTGGGTCCTCATGGTGCTGATAGATTTTTCTCTTTCCCTTTGCAGATAACAGCAGCATCGTTTTTAATTATTTTTTTTTTTTTCAATGATCGAGAAACAAACTCAGTTCTAAGTTGCCAGAAAACACAAGCCAGAGACTCTCTTCCTGGGGCAGCTGAAAGCTACAGCCATCCCCGCCAGTCCCTCTGGACTGCCCTCCTGCTCCCTCGCTTTGCTCCCTGTCTGCGCGATGCTCCCAGGCGATACCTGCTACAGAGGGACGACTGCTGAGGTGGGACCAGGCAGCTCCAACCTGCCAGCCTTGAAGGGACAACGGTCACCTGCTTGCTGGAGGAACAAGTGTGCTGCCCAGCCGTCACGGACACTGTGCCGTCACGGGCTGAGGGACCACACGAAGCCATGAACAGCAGGAGATATGTGATGGTATTTTCAAAGGGAACCAAAATAAATAATTACACCCCTTCTTTCTTGAGCAAGTGGTTGATTTGGGGTTTGGACTGGAGGAGCAGGGGGATGGGGAGTCCTGGCCTCTCTCCTGGTTCTTGGCTGCTTTAGTACAGTGTTTGATGCTGTGTTTTTGGAAGGGACTTTTGATTACTGTTGTTTGGGGCTGTTCATCTTGAGATGTGCCAGCCTTGACTTTTGCCAGCAGGTGCCCCGCATGCCTGTGAGTCCAGTCTGTGCTCTCTGAAGCATGACAATCTGAAATTACGATGGTGTTTTGAATGTGTTGGTAGTCGTCTTCCAGTGCGCTGGTTAAATGGAGGCAGCATTTCTGCCCTGTCTCTCCAGGGCACTGAGCCGCATAAGCAGTTTGTGTGCGAAGGGCCTGGACTTTCGTCTCCAGGAGCTTCCCAGGACTGAGCGCAGCATCAGGCTGCAGCCCAGAGCCTACTCCAAGCATCCCTGATGCATCAGCACTCAAAAGACAGCCCAACTCCAAACTGCAGCGTGAGTTGTTTTCCATAGACCCATCACCTCTCTCGCTGACCATCGCGTGCACTTTCCAAGCCCTCAGCTCCCAGCTCCGCTGCACCTTGTTACATACATGCTCTACGGGCAGCTCCTGGCTGGCAGGAGTGTTTCTGGGGTGTAGCAGGGGGCTGAGGGCCTGCGCCCTCCCCCAATCTCACAGTGACGCATCCTAACGGGAGAGAGTCAGCAGCCCCTTGCCATGGGGTGCTGGCAACGCGCCTGTTCAGGCTGTGATGCAAACTAGCAGATCAGAGAAATGCCGCATGGTGTTACTGGTACTGCTTATCCAGCCTTATCTCAAGGATGCGAATGATAAGGAATGACCTGACCAGAGTGACTCCTGGCCGTCTCTATGTGCTCGGCCCAGGTCTGGCTGAGATCTGGACCACGCTTGTGCCTTTGGCGCTGTGGAGGCTGTGGGTTTTTCTCTGTTTGGAGGATGGGGATTTGTTTGGTGTGAAGCTGTGCTGCTCCCTGCCTGTGCGTGCCCGGGGTGTGTGGGGGGGAGGAGAAAGACTCTTTGCAAGCAAGAAATACTCTTTGCAAGGTGGCTCTGTCCAACTGCTCCCAAGTGGCTGAAGCCCCACCAGGAGTGGTGTCGGGTCTCTAGTCGCAGCCTCGTGCCACCGCACACAGAGATGCTCCGGCATCAGCTAAACACCACCGCTGCACCGAAGGCCCAAGATCTTTCTGTATGGATGCAAACTGAGAAGAAGCTTATTTAAAGTGGGATTTTTAAGAGATAGAAGTGCGTTTCTATTCGAATTTGAAAGTCCTGCATAACTCTTGGCTTGATTTCCAGGCAAAAGGGCGAATGATCAGATGTGCTGAGTCAGCAAGTTCTTTGTGAAGGCTGCACGGCGCTGGGGCCCCAGCACTGTTTTCTTTGGTCCCTCTCCAAAGCCCGGGGCTGCCATCCCAGCAGAGAGCTGGGGCTGGGCTGGCTAATGTCACAGCTCCCTCTGCCGGGACCGGACCTGGGAGAGCAGGATGGGACCCGCTGCCTGCAGGGGCTGCGAGGCAGCAGGGATGCAGTGCAGCACGGGGACGGCCACCAAGTCCCGGCTGCGAGCAGGACTCGTAACTCTAGGCCAGTTTTCAGGTGAGATTACGGTGGCTAAATTCACCCCCCTCCCCATTCACGTGTGTGATTTCATCCAAGCCCTCTGCCCTTGTTCTGGATAACCGGCAGAGCGCCGGCTGCCCTCCACGAACCAGCTCCCGGCTCCGATTCCCCTGAGGATGAATTGTGCCTTCGGGTTTGTGCCGGACACGGAAGGGGAACAATTCACCCTCGTTCGTATAGCTGTCACTCCAGTACAGTGGGGACTAGTTTACCCAGCGGATGACAGGGAAAAGCCGATCTATTGTCTTGGCACCTACCAGAGCCTTTTGTGTGCTGGGCACTGGGATGTGGCGGGTACTGGGGGGGCTGCCGGGCAGGTGGGGTTTGCACACTCCCTAACTTTGCCTTTTTGCTTAGGAGCGCCCAAGCAGTTGCTGACATCAGGCTGATGCTGACAAGAGGCAGAGATCCCTTCTCCCAACTTGTCTTTCCTCCAAAGAGCCGGTGAAAAGGTTTGGTGACATGACGGTATGCAAGTGCCATGGGACACGTCCCCACACAGCTAAGGCCAAGCCCAGAAATGCCGCCCAGGATGGCCGAGCCCTGAGACAAACGTGGTCACCTCCACGACTGCAGGGAGAGACCAAAGCTGAGCTGTGGAACCAACTCAGCGTTGCAGAGCCCAGATGATGGGCTCAGGCCCACGGCTGCCCCAGGTGGGGTGAGGAGGGATGGTCTGTGGGCATGGGGGTGGCTGTCAGAGGTGTGGAGAGCCCCAGAGCAAGCACACACTCTTTGGGCTCATGTGTGTTGCTTGGCTTTGGGTTTGGTCCTCAGTTCCCAACCAGGTTGTCTCCCACAAAGCGTGGGGAGCCAGTCCTTGCAGGACAGGGTGTTCAAACCCCTGGGTCCAGGAGACATCCCCTGGTTTCCAGCTCCCCCCCCGGATGGTTGGGTTGCTGCATCCTGCTGGGCTCTTGATGGAGCCGGGCTCTGCTCGCCCTGGGCATGGAGAGGGGATGTGGCTGTCCCTGGCATATCTGGGCCCTGTCACTGCTCTGCCCGTCGGCAGCCCGGCCTCCATGGGGGAACCTCGCCAGTGCTAATTGCATCTGCTCCATGGCCGAGAACAACAAGCTCCTTTCGGAGAGGGCACTTGTGAAAGCAGGGTGGAGGCCAGGGCTGGCACACCCTGGAGAACACCCTTAAATACCCTCCCAAACAGAAACCCAGCCAGGCAGCAGGTTTCCCCGACCCGGCGCTGCCAGTGAGCAAACACCGGCCTTTGCCCCTGCCCACCGTCGGAGCTGGTGCAGGTCCCACTGGCACCATCTTGGCAGCAGCAGCATCTCCCTGGAGACAATTGTCCCTTAACGCCCCAAGCCATGAACGCCAAACCCCCCTGTGCTGCTGCCAGTGTTAAGTTGGTCTTCCCAGCAAAACCAGTCCCCTGGGTTTAGCTTGGACGTTGCGGTCCCCAGCATTGCAGGAGGTGCCACGTAGGGAGCGGAACAAGGCCAAGGGGTCAGGCCAAAAGTCTGGCCATGGTATGGACACCCCATCCTTGGGCCAGACAGCCCCGGCTCCTCAGCTGGAGGAGCATCGGTCACAAAAGTGATGCCGATTCACAGACTCTGCCCTTATGTCCATGTGGCTGCTGCGAGTGGGATGTGTCAGCACTCACCATCAGCTGCTTTTGTCTCCCTGTCCTTAGGTGCTGGCTGGGCCCCTGGACCACAGTCTGGAGGAGGGAGAAGGCATAGGAGATTTTCGGGCATGACCGAGGGTGTGCAGTGGTGGTGTTGGAGATGCGGGTTTGCAGGTGCTGAGTGAGCGTTGCAGCATCCCTGCTCTGCTAACGGATACCATGGCCGGCCCAGGGGAAACACGGCTGCTTCCCCCAGGCTGCGGGCAGCACCGGTTACTGGCTGCTCCCTTTAGGCAGCACGTGTGCTTGGTCATGCCACGCAGGGCTGGAATGGGAACCGAGAAAGGACATTGCCCATGGGACACCAGGTAGGTCCTACGGGCAGAGGGGACCACAGGGAGGCATCTCCCTTGGGCAGGAGCACCTACTCCTCAGCCCTGCCTGATGCTCCTCTCCTCCAGCCTCACCAGGAGCCGGTGACAGCCATGGTGCCCACACCAGAGGGTGACACTGGGGTCCGGGACCTGTAAGGCCAGCACTGGGCATTGCACGCCGCTTGCTTAACGCTGCTTCCTGCCCATCCCGCTGGGGATTCACTTCCTGGCTGAGGGGCTGAGTAACACACGGCCACAGGAAGGGAAGACGGACAGCCAGGATGGAGGCGAGCGGGAAGAGGCGCCGCGCAAAGCACCCACAGCACACCCCGGCTTTGCCATGCCATGCACGTTACCCCCACCGCTCCCCTGGCAGCCGAGCACAGGGCTAGATGCAGTGCCCATATGGCATTGCCTCACAGGGGCTTTGCAACAGCTTTTGGGACCCTCCGTGGCTGTTCCCAAAGCCAAAGTGCCCCAAAAAGCGGTGACGTGGACACGGCTCAGCGTGTCCTCCCCGAGAGGAAGAGCAAGCTGCCGAGTGGGCTAGCAACACGCGAGAAGTGGAGCATCATTTTCTTTTAACGCTGGCTTTAGCTATTAACAGGGTGAATTATTTTCTGTATCTGCTTCACACAGTTCATAAACGTTAGCAACATATTGAGCGATGCCATGGATCCTGCCACTGAGTGTCTCGGGGCTGGAGTGATCTCCCTGGTACCCATCATCCCAGTGCTCATCGCCCCGGCTTGCTCTCAGCTGGCGTGGCCGGAGGACCACAGGGACGCACCCACAGATGGCACTGAGCATCCCTCGGGGGGAGCTGGGGCAGAGCAAGGTGTGGGGCATCACTGGTGTGCTGGGTCTGTCTGCCTTTGGCGGTCTGTCCGCAGCTCCTGGTGCTGGCAGGCTGTTCGCTCGAGGTGCAGGGTGGGGAGATGCTCCCTCCTGCGTGTTAAGCTGAAATCCCTGACTGTCGCTGAATGGGGGTCGGGAGTTGGGCAGCACCTTCCACTACGGGGCTCGGCATGGGGCCAGAGCACAGGTTTGCTCTGCAACTGGGGACCTGTGGCTACAATAACCTTTTCCAGCCTCAGCAGGGCTGTGGAGCTGTTTCTGCAGAAGCATGCAAGGAATTGCCCCCCCTGTGAGACCCCTCAGAGCCCCTCGGCACTCAGGCTGGGGTCTAAGGGGGAGCTATGGGGTCGCCTGGAGCTGGAAAAGCCAGACATTTCCTGGGCTTCTTCCCCAACAGCATGGGGAGAGTGAGGGATTTGATGGCTCATAGTTGGGACTTTGGGCTGAGGGGACATTCGGTTGGGGTAAAGATATGGCTGCTGTCAGGTATGTGGTGTTGGTCTGGATTCATCCCACTGAGCACTGATGGTGTCGCTGGGGATAAGTGTGCCTCAAGCACAGCCACCACCTGATCTTTGTCCCCAGCTGCTGAACAGCCCTGGTCCCCCCATGACACCCAGGCTTCTGGCTCGCTCTGGCACAGCCCTGAAACCAGCGGTGAGGGTGGGATCGTGTCCAGCACTGCTGGTGGGGATGCTGAAGCTGCAGGCAACTGTGCTTTAGGAGGACTTGACTCCAGCCCCAGCGATGAAGCAGGCTCTGTGCTGCTCCACGTGCCGGGCTGGGGGCACCGAGCATCCCTGCACAGCCCTCAGCAACAGGGCATTGCCCATGTGCAGGGGGGCACGTGGGTCCCAGAGGTGACGGCGGGTGAGAAGGGGGTGGGAAAGCCTGTGGAACTGGGACAATACTGACACCTGCTCCTTGGTAGCGCTGCTAGCCAAGACCGTGCAGTCAGCTGGGGTAAACACCGGCAGTGCAGGATTGGTGCCCTGGATGGCCCATACATCTTGCCCTAGATGCTTCGGAGGAAGGAAGGTGGGCAGTGAAGGCACCAGGGGGGCTGTGGGACCCCCGGCTGGCTTGTGGGTCCATCGGTGCACATTCCGCGGTGCTGCCTCCCCTGTGGCACTGTGCCCTGTGGCACTGGGGGTCCCCACTTGTGGCAGAGCCCCGCAATGCCAGCCTGGGCCCTGGGGTGGCTCCAAGGGAGGGTGGCGATCCCGGCTTTCTTCGCTATCTCCCAGCCTCCTGCTTTTTCGGATGGACAGGGACAACCTTCCCACTGCTCCTGCTCCCTAATCTTTGTCTAAGCTTTAACCTTTTAGGACACATTTTGACAACAACTATGTTTTCCTGTCGCAGGACACCAAGCTCCAACTCGCCAGTGCTCTCCAAAGCCAGCAGAGCCACCCAGCCCCGAAGGTCCCAGTGGGACCAAGAGCAGTCATCACTGGAGGAGACACCCAGGTGAAGGCTGGACCACCCAACACACTAGGAGCAGCAAGCACGGGGCTGGGATCTAGCCCAGAAACCACCTAAAATCGGTCTGTAAGTCCTAATCAAGCATTTAAGCCCTGGTGGGGAATGGGGACCTTGGGGTCCCGGCTCCGGCGAGGCTGCAGCCGGCTGATGCCCGGGTGGAGGGTGCAGCAGGGCACCCCCGGCAGCGGGCTGAGCAGGATGCCACTCTCGCCCAAGGACAGGCTCTGCCCTCGCGGGAGGTGCCAGGGACAGATCCGGCTGCTACAACATCCCTTTGTTCCTCACCCATTATCTCACCACTGGGAATTGGCGGAGCTTGGCTGGCGCGGCTGTGCCACAGCAAAACCCGGCGCTGGCGGTGGGGACCCTCACCCACACTTTCCCTGCGGGATGCTGCCCCTGCGGTCTCCGGCTGCAGTTTTGAAATGCACCCATGGACAGGATGGCCGACCTCCACCGTTCCCTGTCCCCAGTTTGTAGTGCCACCAGCCACGGGCACTGCTGGCGAGAAGTGCGGAGAAGAGTGTGGGAGCTCCAGTGAGTCAGGGCAGGGAAGAGATCCTGGCAGCCGGCCTGGATGCTGCCTTTTACCTCTGCGGTGATAAACCCACAGCCTGGCCATTCTCTACAGCCACAAAAAAACACCGAGCTTGGCACCGGCTGCCCCCCTGTTGTGCCAGCACCTGGGGGTGGCTGCGGGCCACGGCACCGGGGTCAGCCGGGGCTGCTGCCCCCAAATCCCTGTGCAAAGCTCCCACACGAACACACGTTATTTCAGNNNTGAGCAGCACGGCCACCCACCCGGGGAGGGACGGGGAGATGCATGGGGCAGCCATGGCCCCATCCCAGCCACTACCTCCGGAGCCGAGAGCTGAGCCCTCGGCCCCGCTCAATAACCGAGATAACGAGAACTGCTGTCAACAAGTCTGCAGCTCCCCAGCCAACGTGGGGAAGGACGCCTTGCTCGAGAGACGCAGGAGGAGAAACCTGTTTCACTGACCTTGCTCCATCACTGCCTTCCTGGCTGTGCCGTGGGCGAGTTTGGGGCTGCAGCGGGGGGCGAGTGGCTCGGCCGGCCGTCAGGAGCACGGCGAGGAGGAGCGGGACCGGTGCCACATCGCCGGTGGGTCGGGGTGTTGGGTGATGGGCCGGGCGGGAGAGCGAGACCCCGCTCGGTCGATGCCGTGTCTCGGCGTGGCTCCTCGCCTGCCAGCGGAGCCTTGCTCCACCCCTCATCAGCTAATAAAGCCTCTGCCGCTCCGGTCCCTCCTTTGCCACTGACTCACGGGCTGACCTAGCCCAATCCCCTAACTGCCCCGCACCTCCATTTTCTGACCTATAAAGCAGGGCTTGTCCCCACCGCTCTCCCGCTCCCTTACATAAGAACACCAAGTGCCAAACCAAACCCTGCGGCACTTTGCAACCCATGAGTGATGCCCGAGGGGCAACACTGGGTGCTCAACAGCAGCATACTGGCTCGATGGCCAGTGCCCAGGGGCGTGCAGACCCTCACTCTGGGTTTTGTGGCTGCTGCGCAGCCCTGGAGGGCACCGGCAGGCAGCCATGAGCTGGCCACTGGTTGCACCCACAGGCAACGTCTCCCCAGGGGTTTTGCTCACGTTTTGGGGGCTGGGAAGGGGAGGTGAGCAGAGCGTCCTGTTCTTGGCACGGCATCCTGCCCCTTCTGGCACCTGGGAATACCTTCGCCCCGCTGCCCTGGTGCTCCGGCGCTGCTCCAACACCCCGAAACCCGGCCAGTCGGGTTTGGAAAGCAGGCCAGGGACGGCTGGGGAGGTGGAGGCTTTCTGGGCTACGCTGCGCTCATCTCCGCTGCCAGCCAGGGAGCAGCCCTGGCCCCCTCCTGCCCCTTCTCCTCTGGGAGAAGCATGAAACCATCCCTTTTTTTTTGTTTGCTTTCAAAGATGCCTGGGAAGGCTGCTCCGTGTGAAGCAGGACTGTGCCCTGAATCTTCCCGAGGTGGAAGACGAGCATCCTCAGGTCACAGCAGGGACAGAGTGACAGCACCCACCAGCATCCCTATGGGAAGGCTGCTGGGCAGGAGGGCCCATGGGAGCACCCAGCAGGTACAGGGACCCCTAGAGAGCAGGACTCTGGATCTCTGGGTCCCCGCAGTGGCTGCGGTGCCCGGCCAGCACACGCAGGGAGGGAAGCAGGAGCTGGCTGAGCCGTGGCCCAGTGCTGACTTGACGTAAGAGGTTACACAAGCCCGTGCGGGCAGGGTGCCGGCAGCAGCACCGGCATGTCTGTGACTGGAGCTCTGCTCCCACTCCGGAACAATGCCTGCAGGAATGGGGACAGCCCTGCCCCATGCTGGGCATCCCTCATGAAAGCCCTGGGTGGCAGTGGCACCCTGGAGCGGTACCCACAAGGGATGCACAGGCTTCCTGGAGGCACACAGCAGGGCTGGGCAGCACTCATAGCAAAACCCAACCCGGAGAGGGGTCAGGATGGTCTGGTGGTGTCCATGTGCCCAGGAGCCATGTCTGGGGGTGGCTGGGGAGGGGGGCAGCAGGGTCCCTCGCCAGTGGCTCGGGGGTCATGGCAGGAGCAGGGCAGGGGGACCATTTGCCTGGAGCAGGTGGGTGGGAGAGGGCACAGAAGAGCGAGAGGAGCCTGGATGCTGCTGACCTGGGTCAGGCCTGTTCACAGGAGTGGGGAGAGGCTCCCTGACCCTCCCAGGAGGTGTTTTGGAGGTGCTGAGAGGTGCCCCTGAGTGCCAGCGGAGCAGCACGCCTCTTCGCCCGCCGGCACCGGGTGATAGAGCAACCCCCGGTATTCGAGGCAGCCGGCCGAAGGCATTACTCACCAGCCCAGGGCTGTGCTCAGCTCCGCCGGGCAGGAATGCCACGTGTTCAAACCACCTTTCCCCAGGGAGGACCAGCTCTGCGGCTGGGGACAGTGTCCCCAAGCTGGGGCTGGCTTTGACCATGTGTGAGATGGAGGGGACCAGGAGCTGTGGGTGCCTCCTAGGTGGCTTTCTATGCACGAATTAGCAGGTCCCTGGCTCCCCCCGGGCAACCTACGGTCTGCTGGAGCTGGAGGAGGATCAGCAGGGGCTGGAGGAGGTGACATGGGATGGCTGCCTTCCTCTCTGAAGGGGACTGTAATCTTCCTTTCTCACCACCCCAAGGAGAGATGATGCCAAGAGCTGTACCAGCCCTGACAGCAGAATAAGGCCATGTTGGGACTGAAGGCTCAAATAAAGTGCTTCTTTACAGTGTTTCTTCCCAAAAATTATTGGGTGTGTAAGGAAGGAGGGGGAGCTGGCAGCACTTGCCATCTCTCTTCAGATGTCCTCCCCACCCTGGCTCCCCACCAGCCCTGCCACCAGCAGAGCCTTCCCAAGGGACTGAAGACAATGTGGCCGACACTTCAGTGGGGCAGGGGATGGACACTGGAACCCACTCACAATATGGCTGTGGACTCGTCTTCTGGAAAGGTAATTTTTTTGACCACAGGGCTTTTCACTATGGGAAAGGCAGACCTGCTGTTTCAGGGAGATGGAGATTGTAGGGATGCTTTTTGCCATGGCTGACAGAAGGTTTTCTCCCAGTCTGGAGCAGATGGAATGAAATCCTGGGTGGAATTGGGTCATGGGCTGGGGAAAGCCATCGGCCTACATGTAGGTTGAACCTGGGGTGTTCCAAGGTGACCTTTCCTCTGCTCCAAGGAGGCTGATTTCACTCCTTTTTCCAACAAAACATGAGTCTTAGTCACCCTAGCAAAATCGCACTCCTAGCAAATCGCCTGGTTTTCCGGAGGCATCACCCATGCCATGTGCTGGAAGGCAACATCCTGCTCGGGAAGTGGGCTCGTGCCGGGCAGTGGGACTATTCCCAGAACTGCCTCCGACCTCACTTGGTAAATCCTGCTATCAGCTCCCTGCCTGGCTCAACTTGGCCGCAGTGCAGCCGGGGACGTGGCCACGGGACGGCTCCTGTGTTTGCCAGCGGATCCGGCCACCCATAGGCTCCCTGAGCTGGCGGACACCAGGGTGGTGCCGGCAGAACCTCGTGAGCCCTCTGTGCTGCGCACTTCGGGGGAACCCTCTGGGCTGTGCCAAGTGCCCGGTGACGCTCGTCCTGCTGCCGCAAGCACCCTGGGAGGTCAGTCTTATCTCACCTTGCACCAAATGTGGCTCATTGTTGATTGTTCTTTTCCCATTCAGGAAGAAAGGGGAAAAAAACAAGCCCTATGTTTTCTGCAGAACTGCTATCTGAGTCTCTATTTCTGCTGAGTATCTGTCCAGCAGCCCCGGGTGCGCTCTCCTGGGGCAGTAAGGACCCTCCAGAGGGGCAGTGCCAAATCCCGGCCATCCGATGGACCAAAAGAGCCCTTGAGGGGGGGGAGGATAGCGCTGAGCTCTTGTTCTCTTCACACCCAGGCTCGTCCCTGTGGCCATTCTCCCCCTGTGCCCTCCAGCGCAGCAACTCCTAAAATTAGGACTGGCAACCCTGCAAACTCAGTGAGGGTGGTGAAGATGCTGAGGATGCTGAGGATGGTTCAGAGGCCTCTGGGTCCCCTGGACCGGTGGCAGCAGCCCACTCTACCTGCCACGACAGCTCCTACCATCCACAGTTTAGCCTTAACCTGGTTTCTATTCTAAGCCTTTCTTTTTTTTTTTTTTTTGACAGGCCTCCTCCCTCTTTCACTTTGCCCCACTTTGCCCTCCCGCCGGCGAGCTCCGGCTGCCACTGACCCCGATCCCAGCGAGGCCTCGCTGAAGTCGGTAATAAACTGCACCGGTGAGGTTGCTTGGGTCAGGGTGGCTCCCGCTTCCTCGGGCTGGGATTAAGGAGCAGCACCTTGGATTTGCCTGCAACGGCTCTAGGTGGGAGGGGGAAAGCTGGAGGAATGGGGCTGGGGAGACTTTGCTTTTGTGGCAAAACCGGTTGTAGGATTAACAGCTTTCCTGACATTCGTGTCTTACTAGAAGGCTGAAAAATGCCACTTTTGGGGGGTGCTATGGATGGGGGATGTCTTCTTCAGCCAGTGCTGCTGGCTGGGTTGGGGATGCAGCTGTGTGCCAGGCAGAGCTGATCTGCAGCCTCCTCTGGGCTCCTCCAGATATTCCTTTGGTGGACTGGGATCCAGAGCACCACTGCTCCAAAGGTATCATTAGAAGAGTCCCTGTTTTTCCAAGCTAACTGGTTTTATGGGTCCAGCCGTGCTGATGAAATACCTGCCAGGCAGTGTGTGAGTTATCCCTCTGGCTGGCAGGGTGCACCTGGGCGCTCGCCTCGAAGAAGAAACAAAAACTGCCCTCGGTGTGGTGCCACCCATGGGAGGCAGGTTCTCAGGGTTCCGCTGGGCTGCCCCTGCCCACCGGGAAGGACGGGCTCTTCCCCAGGGGAGGTGGGCTCAGGGCAGTTCAGCCCCAGAAAGTCGTTCCCCCTTGCCTGGGGTTGGGCTGCCCCATGTGTAATGGGCAGGGTGGACATGTTGGGTATCGGCTGGATGCGTCCCCAAGCCTGGCAGGGAGATGGAGCTCATTTGTGTCTGATGGAGCCGGGACAGCAGACCCCCTCCCTGGGCCTTCGGCTCAACCATCACCTCCCCGCAGCAGCCGAAAGCAGGGAAGTAGGTTACGGCTGTGTGAGACCTGGGGAGATGGGGCTGCGTTCTTGGAGTCCGGCTGGATTTGGGCAGCCCTTTGGCTCCCGACCAAATTTCCAGCTCGAAGGAGTGACGCAGTGCGTTGGCTTCCCACCCCGGCTGGGTGGCTCACTCCCTTCCAGGCACTGCCTCCTGGGCACGGCGGGTTACGTCAGGGCCACGGCTGCCCTCACCTCCCCTCCGGCCGGAGCGGAGAGGGAGTGGGCACCTGCCCCGGGACAGCAGCACCCAATTGTTGTTTGCACCCAGGGTGGCACCAACCCGCTGCGCTGGGGCAGAGCCCGGTCCCGTGCCCATCCCGGGTGCAGGGGCTGCATCATGCAAAGCCTCCCCTTGCCAATTAAAGCCGTGCGTGGGCTTCTTAATGAGCAGGGAGCTTTCCATCTCGCAGGCATTCCTGGTTTCCATGAATTCAGCATCTCCCAATCCTACAAAGAGCAGCGACAGAGTCAAGGCGCAGGTACTGGTCTGTGCCCGACTTGGCTCTGGTTTCATAAACTGGGCAGACACAACGGCCCTGTCAGAGCGTGTCTAAATACTCCTGGAGGGAAAGGCGAGGGGGTTTTGGCCCTGAGCCCTGCCTTCCCTCCCAACCCCTCTCCCTTCTGGCCTGCAAAGCCACTGGTGGGAGCTGGCAGGGAGACCTGGCCCCAAAAAGCAGCCGTGGATAGTGGTGCTGAGCTGCCCCAGAAAACGGTCCTCATTCTACGATGGATCAGCTCGGGGTGGTGAGTAGGGTCCTTGTCCTCCATCCATACATTGCCATGTGCCAAGGAGGCTGGAAATGTCCCTCTTTCCTAGAGAGGGCAGAGGATGGAGCCTGAAGTTACCCTGCCTGGGCCGAGCGGTAAAAGTTTCGTGTGGGCGGCTGCTGGGGAGCCACCGGGTCGGGTGCCTGCCTGCAGGGACACATGGTGGCCGGCCCTGGTGGCTCTAGCTTGGGGACTGGGAGGGCACCTGGGACCAGGGGGGTCTGGGGATGGGCAGTGCTGTGGCTACAAGGACAAATGTATTTCATTTTTAAGGACTGGAGGTGCAGCGTTGCACCCAGGAGCATCTTTCCGATTCCTGGCTGATGGCCGTTGCTGGAGCAATCGCCAGTTCCGTCCTCGGGACCCATTGCTGCCAGGATGGGACTCCCCAGCCCTCCTGGGTCACAAAAGAGCTGCCAGACTGGTGGGCAAGAGGGCTCGGCCACCCCTTTGTGGCACCACTGGTGGCAAGGTTGGCATTTTGGAAGCAGAGCGGGATGGAGCCTGCGGCATCTCTGCTGTGAGCCCACGTTGGGTAACACCTGGCCAGGCGGTGACGCCAGGGACCGAGGGGTGGGGGCAAGCAGTTTCGGTCGGGGCAAGAGCAGAGGCACCCAAACCAGTGATTACCTTCGCCCTGAGCTGCTAAGTGGAGGAAGTCTGTGATTAGTTGACACCTCCAGCCAGGCTTTGGAAATTAAGCTGGGCTGGAGCAGGGGGCGGATGACAACTGCTTTATTCACTGCTGATATATAAAACTGAAAACACGGTCCGGGTACAGTATCAGGATATTCCGGTGGTGGTGGCCGAAAGGGCTGGTGGTGGATACACAGTAAATCCCTGGGGGGAATTTGGGGTGCTCGTGGGCAGGGATGGGTTTTGGTTCTGTGACTTCGAGCCCTGGGCAGGGATGTCCAAGGGCTCAGGGCAGGGTTTTGTTCTGGGTTTGGTTTTCACGTGCAATTGGCTTTGAATAAACCTCCTGCACCAGCTGCTGCTGCAGGTCTCTCCCAGCCCTGCAGCCTGGGGAAGGCAGGGACTTACACCCGGGGCTCATCCCTGGGCTTTGGGGTTCTGGTGTTTGCAGGTGGCTACTGAAAAGAGGAGAAGGAAGAGGGCTGCATTCCCTCCATGGTGTAGCTGATACCAGGCATGTGCCCAACCCCATGCAAGGAAGAGCTGAACAGTCCCATGGGTCTGTCCCTGCTCTGCAGGTGGGGGATGCTCACGGTCCATCTCTGCAGCATAGCAGCACGCTGGCCTGGCCTGGACCCGGAGGACCATCATCCTGACCACGAAGCCAGGAGGGCTCAGGTCCTGCTGTGTTGTGTGGCCCCTAAAGCTTGCAGCACAGAGGAGCTAAGCTGATATCTCCATATCTGGCTGCTGCCGGCAGGTAAATCTGGGCTCTTCTCAGCCCAGGGTGAACACTGTTGATGTTTAGCAGGGCAATTCCCCGCGCGCGACACCCCGGCACCCATCCGGGGCATCAAACGGGGATGAAGAAGATACGGCAGCAATGCAAAGATGGTGTGAATGACACTGGGGGTGTGGGGCTTGCACCCCATTTCTGGCTGGGCAAGGCCCTTTGTGGGGCTCTGTCATTCAGCCACTTTCCTCCTGAGGTGCCGGGGCAACACAAGGCGGCATCGGACCAACACAGAGCCTGGATGAGACCATCAGCCTCCACCTGTGGTGCCTCCCCGGCATCCCGTGCACGACCCAGGACAGGGCAGTGTGGCTATGCCTGCCCTGTCTCGCTGCCATCCGGTCTGTGCCACGCCGGCTGGCGCAAACAGATCAGCCAGATTAGCCGTCACTGGGATCCAGTTTCTTCCTGGAGCTGTTGAGCACAGCCGGGAAGTTTTCCATCACCTGAAGTGCCTTGTTTGTGCCCTGCAAACAGCAAGGAGTTCCCGGTGGGGGGTGGTGGTGGTGGTATTTGTTCAAGGTTAAAAGCGTGGCCTTGCCACGTCCCAGAAGGGCTGGGAAAATGTTTGCTACTAAATGGTCCCAGCCGGATCTGGCATCTCACCGCCCCCGCCAGCCCTGTCCCAGCCTGGCACCACCACGATGGGGCACAAACACCCTTCATGGCCAGAGGACCCCAGGGAGAAGCTGTGGCTGCGACCGGGGTCTCAGTCGCTGGGAAGGGACTTTGCACCCCATGGGCCGGGTCTCGGTGGCTGTGCCACCCCCAGCGCCCACCGAGAGCTCCTCGCTCTGGCACACGGATCACACTGGGTCATGCTTTTTGGGAGCCCACCAGCCCAGGGCTGAGCACCCCGTGCTTTTGGCAGAATGACAGTGCGAGGAGCTGTTGCACAGAGTTGTGACTCCCTCTGGTGCCTGCCCTGAGGCTCCCAGGCTCATCCTTCGCTCTTTCCTCACCCCACAGCCCCAGGGATGGAGCATTTGGGGTGCCCCGGCCGGCCGTGGGGCACCCCCAGTGTGGGTGGGTGGGTCAGCAGAGTCGGTGCCGAGCTCCTGGCTTGGCAGCAGCTGTGGGAGCCGCTCGGCCGTGGAGCCTGGGATGTGCCAAGCACCCTTCTGCCAAGGCCTGAATTTGGGGGTGATGGAGCTGTTTTCGGGGGTGATGGAGGCAGAGCTTTGCCTGCAGATGGAGCTCCTCTCTTGGCTGTCGGGCTCAGGGCGAGGGTTGGGGTGTGAGGTGTTAAACCCCACAAGTTTCTCCTCCTTGAGGACCCCATGGTTCTGTTAGACCCCAAAAGGAAAGGAGGATGGTGCTTAAGCTCTCCCTGCTGGGGAGGGGATGGTGGTAATTAATGTCTTATTAAGTTAGTTACCCAAAAGTGCTTGGCTTGAAAGGCGGGGGGGGGAACCCCACCCAAACCCAGGTATTAAAAAAGCAAACCTTGGCAGCCCCAGTGAGGCCAGGGGAAGGGAGGACAGCTGTTTTGGGGTGTCTGGCTGCAGGGGCCAGAGGAGCTGATGGTGCCCCATTTCCAGGCTCTACAAGTCTGCTCCTTCCTCCCCCGGGGTGACGAGGAGGAGGGTCGGGCAGGTGGGTGCCGGAGGGATGGAGAGGCTGCCAAGGGGACTTTGCCCCCAGCCCTGGGGTGCAAATGCTGCGGGGTTTGCAAACAGCTCCTGGGTTTGGGGCTGGAAATGGCTCCTTTGGGAGCTGCAGCGAGCTTTGTCCCACAGGCTGGTGGAATCCTGGGGGGACAAACAGGGAGCGCTTGCAGCCACTGGGTCCCACCAGCCTGGCATGCGTGCCCTTGTGCCATGCTAAAATAGCCCAATTTCCCATTGTTTGGGAACAGTGACATGGACGGACCCCACCGGGGTCCAGATTTGGCTGTTCCAGGTGCCAGCTGGGGCTGGGCTCGGTCGTGGGGGCAGAGGAGCTGGTGCTCGGACGAGGGCAGTGGCGGGGGGCCGGTCCCCGCGGCG
>VZSZ01009310.1:129289-146048 GCA_013398815.1 Ibidorhyncha struthersii | reverse complement strand
GGTGTGTCTCGGTTACGGCGTTTTCTGGCGCCCTTCTCCGGGGCGGTTGACAACCCCACCGGCACCACAGGCCCCGTCCCAGCCCAGCCGTACGCGCCAAGGCCGTGGGCTTGGCCAAGCGCGGGGGCCGCTGGCCTTGACTGGGTACATAAACGTTGGCCGTCCGCCGCCGCCAGGCTGGGCGCCATGGCCGGCACGGGGGGACGAGCCCCTCTGGGTGGGTGCTGAGCTGGAGGGAAGGGCTCTGGCCGGGCCTGGGAGTCAGCACCACATGCGGCATCACATCCTCTCTCTCCTTCGCGCCTCCAGGTTTCAAGCGGTGGCTGTCCTCCTCCACCCCGGCTCCTCGTGTCTGCGTGGTGGGCAGCGGGCCCGCGGGGTTTTACACGGCTCAGCACATCCTCAAGGTACCGGGGTGGGATTTGGCCGCGGATGAGGGCAGGGACCTGCCGGCTGAGGAGGACATTTCAGGCTGCCTGGCTCTAAAGGGGTTGGGGAGTGGTTTTGTGGGCTCCCGGCCCTGCTTCAGCCGGGTCTGTCTTGTTGGGGGCTGCCTGGGGCAGCCCTGACCCCACAGAGTCCTCCTGGCCCCCTTCGCCTGGGGTGGGCACCGCTGCCCCCGTCGCTGCCCTGCCCATGGGCCCTCCAGTCCAGACCCAGACCTGGCCCGGTTGCTGCGAGTTCAGCCCGAGTGATGTTTCTAGACTCAAATAAGCAGCAGCAGACATCTGCCTCGCCCGGAGCTGTTGTCACCCAACAGGGATGACATTAACCGTGTGTTAAAGGGAATGTGCAGAACCTGCTCTCCTGCCTCCTCCTCCCCCAGCTGAATTAAAGCACACGGGTGATCCTTTATCCTGTGTCTGTGAAGGTTAGTGCTTTGGGCGGTCAGGTCTCTGTCAGGAAATGAGACCCGACCACAGAACTGGGCTGCTGGCACCAACCAGAGATGCAGCGGCTTAACCCCGTCACTAAACTGTGCTGTGTTGTCTCTGGTGTTGGAAAATAGCTGTTACTAAGCCTCAGGAACAAATTTCAGGACTGCTTAATCTCTGGGAAGAGGATGACTCAAAATATACGATAACAAGAGCCTTGCAGCAAAACATCTGTCTAAAGCTCCAACCCTGAGGTGACTCATCTCAGGGGAATCTCGGAGCGTGGGCACCTCTGCCGGGGGCTGGCAGACGGCCCGGTGGGTCCACCAGCACCCAGGGTGCTGTGCCGGCTGCTTCCCAGCCATTGTGGGGCCTCTTTTGTCAGTGCCCCAGGTACCGGATAGCCACCAGATTGGTGTGGAAGAGGGGCTGTGGGATGGGTAGGAGGATGGAGCCCCCCCGTGAGATGTACTTGATGATGGTTGGGGTCACGTTCTGTGCTACGCCTTGCGATCTGAGCCGGCAGTAACAGGTACAGGATCATCCTGTGTATGCAAGGGTCTGCAAGAGGTTGTTTCTGACTTAAGGATCTTGGTGCAACCCTCCCTCCTGCCCTGTATTTCCCCCAGCAGCAGGCAAGCGATGTGTGCCCCTCCTGAGCTGCTGCGCTCATGTGGCCTTTCTGTCCTCATCCCTTAACTGTGACTTCCTTCTCCTGCAGCACCACGGCGGGGCCCGAGTGGACATCTATGAGAAGCTGCCTGTCCCCTTCGGGCTCGTCCGTTTTGGGGTGGCCCCAGACCACCCCGAAGTGAAGGTTAGTGCTGGCTTCCTCCCCTCGCCCGTGCGGTTGAAGACGATGATGGTGGTGGTTGCAGGTGAGGCAGTCGCCATCCTTTGTGGTGCCTCAAGGCTCGCTGTGGTGTGGAGCTGTCACACTGGAGAGGTCCGAATCTCCTCCTTGTCTGTTGCTGAGCCTTATCAAGGCCACGGCCGGGTGACCTGGGATGTCTGGCATTAGGGCTCTGGACAGAGCATCAAAAACGGGGGCTCGTGACGGGAAGTGCTGCTCCTGGTGCTGGTCAGCCTGGCCTAAAGCAAGACCAAGGAGCACAGATGGGTTTATTTGTACTAGGAAACTGTATGCTGACGGGATCTCGCCTGCTTGCTGCGGTTGCTGTTTGCCTCTGCTCAGTCCATACCCGTTCTGGGTGCCTGGGAGCATGCAGATCTGCTGTTAGGGGTGGTGGAGTTGGGCTGTAGATGTGCACCCGGGCAAGGAGAAGTTAAACCAAGGAGCTCTTTGAAATCAACTATTTTCCTTTGCCTCGCAGTGGGTGTGAGTTGTACCCCCAGGGGAATCTGCTGTGTCTGAGCTGAGGTGGAGGTGGTTGGAGTGGTAGGACGCAGGAGATCCAAACATAGCCATATCTAGTGATGGTTCCCTCTAATCCCTGGAGATCGTCAGACCAGAATCCCTGGGTCCCTTTGAGCTGAGAGATGAGGGCTGGACATAATGGATGTGGGTTTGGGGCAGCATCTGCAGTATGGTGGTGTGTCCTGTTACCAGGCTGAGTGCGGCTGGAGCTACAGGGGAAGAAGTGGTTATTTTGCTCTGTAGCCCTGATAGCTCAGAAGAAAAGGCTTTAGGTGCCGTCCTGCCCTACATCCTCTCTTGATGAAGCGGGTTTCAGGAAGGGATGAGATGAGAGGCTGGCAGAGGGGGTCTGGCAAGCAGCCTCCTCGACAGAAGGGGTTGTTTGGTGGGGCTCCCTCACAAGCCTCACCTTTGGGAAGGAGTTTTCTCCTGCAGCGGGGTTTACTCGGAGGGGCTGAAGGTATCGGAAGGGTCCTGTCCTCCCCAGGCGGGTGCAAAAGATGGATTTTCCTTTCCCCAAAGGGTGGTGGAAAGAGTGCCAAGTCACAGCTGTGCTTATCTCCCTGTGAATTATCTGTGGCTGTTGTTAGATAAGAGTCTCAGAATAACTGACTCTGAGAGGGGGAGAGGCATCTCAAGGTTGGGGGGGGACGGGAACAGGGACCTCCTGTCAGCAGCAGGCCTTGGCCCTGGCTGTGGCTGGGACATAACTCCCTGCTGTTTGTTTGATCTTGGCAGAACGTGATCAATGCCTTCACACAGACGGCGCGCTCGGAGCGCTGCACCTACTACGGAAACGTCACCGTGGGGAGGGACGTCACGGTGGCAGAACTGCAACAGGCTTACCACGCCGTGGTGCTGGTGGGTACTGCGCATCGGAGCCAGGGCTGCCTTAGCTGCCCAGAAGTCGTGGGGAAGGTCTGCAGGGTTATTCCCCACTGGGATCTCGGGAAGCGGGTTTGGGTGAGGCGTTTCTGGGTGCCTTATTATCATGATAAGCTCTCCCCAGCCTCAGGACAGCTCAGATGCTATGTGGCTTGTCCGAAGCCTTGTGGGGAGCACGTGCTAATGCATGACATCAAATGCAGGTCTCTGAAATCCCGCTGCAAGGGGCAGCGGTTGAGGAACCTCTTCCCTGTGATGGCTAATACCTATTCCAGCCTGGCATGGATTTATCCCTCCTGTTCAGTCCTCAGCTTGTGCTCTGCCTTGGCCCAAGGAGATTAAGTTTGGGTCTGGAGCCCAGGGGGATGGGGTGGGTGAAGCCCCTGTGCTCAGGCTGTGTTTAGCCCCTCCGTTGAGTATGCCGGTCCTCGGGAAGGGTTGGCAGCCGTGCAGAGTCCCTGGCAGCAGCTGGGACATTTGTGTTTTGGTCTCAAACCCTGCACACAGTGACATCTTTGACTGTGTCTGCTCCCTCCTCAGAGTTATGGTGCTGAAGATAACCGGGTCCTGGGGATCCCAGGGGAGAACCTTTCCGGCGTCTATTCTGCCCGAGCATTCGTGGGCTGGTACAACGGGCTGCCCGAGAACCGGGATGTGAGTACAGCTGTGTGTTTCCCTGCCCTTCCTCCCCGTCCTGCATCTGAACGCAGGCATTCAGCTCCAGATTAAGTCCTGAAAGACCCGCAATTGGAAAAGATTAGCAGGCACTACGTTAAATCCTTCTTAGATGGTAGAAATGTGAACAATTTGCACATCAGTGAGAGCGGATTAGCTGGCTCTGTAGGTTGGCAGCACGTTTTTGCCGGGCCAGATGGGAACTTGGGGGGATGATGCTCTGCTTTAGCCTGAGGAGGTTTTTTGGCCAAAACAGCTCCTGCTCCCAAGGATGTCATCACAGGAAGAGGGGGAGAGGGATCGGCTGGGGTGCCTGGAGCGGCTGTGTTGCTTTGTTTGCTTGAGGAGGAGGCTGGTGTGGAGTTTCCCCACCTGCATCACCTCTTTTTGGGGAAAAAAAGGATAGAAGGGAATTGGAGTGGTGGGAGCGGGTCCGAGGGGGTGGACATCATGGAGGCCGGGTGGATTTGCTCACATATGGGTTTTTCTCTCCCCGCAGCTGAAGCCCGACCTGAGCTGTGAGACAGCACTGATTCTGGGTCACGGCAATGTGGCATTGGATATTGCCCGGATCCTCCTGTCCCCACTGGATCTCCTCAGGGTGAGTCACGGGGGTGCTCCATGCCGCGAAGGCAGCCTGGGGCCCAAATTCACTCCATGCTGGTTCCCACCCATCTCAGCAAAACCTCCGACTCTGCTGTCTTTTGGGTTTTTCCCCAGGGAAGGCTGCTGCGCCGTGGGTGCACCCTATGGATTCATAGTCCATAGGGAGTGATCCACAGCTGCAGATGCTCCTTGAGGAACACTGCAGAGCTCTCTGGATTGCTCTGCTGGTACCTAAAATGTTGGCAATTGAGCTTTATCCCTTCCTTTCCTATGGGAAGCAAAGGAGGAGCTGCTCACCCTTTTCTGCTGCCAAACTAGAAGCTTATTCTGTTGGGATTTTTTTTTTCTGCTGCAGCTGAGGGCAGCAGCCTGGTTCCTGCTGGTAGCACTGGGCACACTGGTTGCTGGTCCAAGCTGGTGGACCTCTTTTCCCACTGCCATGCTCTCCTATAGACAGCTGGGAGCTGGTGTGCACCAGCTGCTCCGTACAGCTGCTGCCCCAGATGTTGGCAGCAAAGGCTCTCCCTCCTGGAGAACTGCCACGATGTTTGTTACAGCTGTGCAACAACTTCCTGTATTAATATCTAAAATTAAAAAAAAACACCACAAAACTTTGAGGCACTGCCAACCAGTGGCTAAAGCCAGCTGGGAAGCAGTGCTGTGAAGGACATGACACTGGAAATGAGTGCCAGGGTGTGCAGGCAGTTTCCTGTTAAGAATATTGGTCTGGAGTGGTTTATCCCAGTTACCTGGTGTCTCTCCCATCGTGTCTTCTCTGGGAAAGATCTTCTTGTGATGTAGATACATGCACACGATTGAAACTGAGCATGGGGTTGCTGCAAGATGCCAACCATGGGTTGAACCCTGGCAATGCTTGGGGTTGTGCTTGGATCTGCCTGGGGTGGGCAGGCAGTGATTTGAGCTGTGGTTGGCAGTGGGTTTCACACAAATGCCTGTGTATCCTGGGCTGGGAAGTCACCCAACAGCATCTGAAGGCACCCCAAAATTGAGATCACTGGAAAGCTTTGCTGCGTTAGCCCCAAGGTTAACCTGCTTGGATGGGTCCCCTGAGGCAATCTCACGGGGTGCTGGCTCGTTACCTGTAGTGCATTATGGCCTCGGAAAGTACATTCAGTGATGAGGGACCAGCTGTGCAAATAGCTCTGTGCAAAGGGAGATGACTTGTTTTCTGTCCTCGCCCAGACTCTCTGCATGCACAGCCTGCTTTTCTGCTGATATTTCACCTTCAGAGGCTGTGCCTTCCCCCCAGCTCCCTCCAGATCTGCCCTCGTCCCACTCTCCTGTCTCTGTCTTGCAGAAGACAGACATCACTGACGGCTCCCTGGCAGCTCTTGCCTGCAGCAAGGTGAAGCGGGTCTGGCTGGTTGGGAGGAGGGGACCTCTCCAAGTTGCTTTCACAATCAAGGTAAGGCTGAGGGTGCTGGAAGGCAGCTGTGCTTCCCAGCGTCCAGCCCCAGGCTGCACATCCCTGGTGGGGAGAGGTGGTCTAGGGATGGGTGGGGAACCCAGGCGTCCTCCTTCCTGCACCCCTTTGCTGGCTCCGAGTCCGGACTCCTGGGCAAGGGGGCCTGGGGCTGTTGGGTGACCTCTCTGTGCTGGAAGTAACATCTTCCTGCCTGTAATTCTCAGGAGCTGCGGGAGATGATAAACCTGCCTGGTGCCAGGCCTGTCCTGAACCCTGCTGACTTCACGGGCCTCGAAAATGCTGTTAAAGGTGAGGGAAGTGTGCCATGCTCCTCCAGATACGGACTCACCTCGACGGGCGAGCATCCAGGAGTGATCGTGAGATGCTCAGAATGTTCATCACAGAAACTCTTGCCCTGTCCTTAATGCATGGCGTGTGAGAGCCGGGTGACCATGGTGTGGCTTGTCCTCAGTGTGCTCGGAGGCTGCGAAGAGAAGGGAACAGACTGTTTCTCTGTTTGTGCAGCTGGTTTGCTGCTCGGGAGTGATGCTTACGCTCTGAGTGACGAGGGCAGGAGGTTTGGGAGGAATGGGGGAACCTTGCAGGAGAGATCCCAAGGCTGTTGATTTAAGAGCTTCCTGCAGCGCTGAAAAGAAAACACTGAGTTCAAGGGTGTCCAGAGACTTGCTCCTCTCCACAGGCTGCTGCCTCCGAGCACCAGCAAGACAGCAAAACTGCAGGCTTTGATTTGTGTGTCCCACTGGCCTCAAGCCTCAGGAGCTCTCCCGGTCACTTTGACTTGCAGTTTGTCACCTCAGTGGCATCGGCACTCCCATCGGCATGACAAACTCCAAATGGACACTCACGTACCACTGAAACTGCTTTGACGTGAACTCAGTTCCATGCCATGTCCTGAGGGGCTTTTCCTGTGGTTCCTGTCCTGAAGCTCTCGCTTTCTTCCTAGATGCCCCCAGGCCCAGGAAGCGACTGACTGAGCTGATGATCAAAACAGCCCTGGAGAAGCCTGGGGCGAAGATGATGGAGGCGCAGGCAGCAGCCCCCCGGGAGTGGGGGCTGAAGTTCCAGCGCAGCCCCCAGGAGGTGCTGCCCACTGCTGACGGGAGGCGGGCGAGGGGTGTCCTCATGGCCCTGACCTGCCTGGAGGTACGGGCTTACGGGGCAGGGGGGGGCTGGTATGGCGCTAGCAGGGCCGCAGGGATGGAGCAGGATGCCCTGCAGCCCTTGGGAATCTCTCCAGACAGCTTTGTGTTCCCTGGCTGGTTGGAGTGGCCGCTGGCAGGCTCTTGGGGAAGCTGGTACCGCTGACAAGAGCCTTTCCCCGTCTAAAGGGAGCTCTGTCTGTGCTGCTCCTGCTGCAGAAAGGACTTTAGGAAATACCCAGGGATCGAGGATGCCAAAGGGGACCAGAGGAGGCTGCTGCTCTGCATCTGGTGACTGTCTGGTGGTCAGCAGCCTCTTCGTCCCTCTCTCAGGGTTCGGGTGACTGTGCCAAAGCCATCCCGACGGGAGATGTGGAGGAGCTGGAGTGTGGGCTGGTGCTCAGCAGCATTGGCTACCGGAGCCTGCCCCTGGACCCGGCGGTACCCTTCGATACCCAGCGCGGCATTATCCCCAACAGCTCGGGCAGAGTGGACGGTGTCCCAGGTCTGTATCCGCAGGGATATGCGTGGGACGCGTGTCGAGCACAGCTGGTGGGTTGGGGGCTTTGGGGTGGGAAGCTGTGTTCACCAAGGGCACTGGCGCAAGGCTGTCGCATGCCTCAGTGGAAACTGAGGAAACGAGCTGCCTCTGTCAGGCATTAAGACCTGGGCCATCCCCAGCTCGCCTTGGGGGTGTCTGGTTTTGCAACAAACAGTGGTGAAGGTTATGGTGGTTTTACTGGGCCTTGGAGTCTGTTACTGAAGTGATACAGCCCATACGGCTCGTAAGTGCCAACCTGCAGGTACACAAGTTCTTGGGACAGCACCGTCGAAGGGCTGCGCACTCTTCCCACCGCAGGGGTGGGTTCTCCCACCACCCGCAGCTTGGTGTGACACCCAGGGACAGGGCAAGGACTTGCAGCCAGGAGGGTCCACGGCCACGTGCCGGACCGAGCCTGGCTGTTCTGCGTGTGTCTGTGCAGGTCTGTACTGCAGCGGGTGGGTGAAGAGAGGACCGACGGGCGTGATCATCACCACCATGAACGACAGTTTTGACACTGCCCAGTCTGTGCTGGAGGATCTCCAGGTGGGCATGCTGGACGTGTCCACCTCCAGAGAAGGCTTTGGGGCCGTGGAGAGCATCCTGCACAGCCGAGGTCAGTGTGTGGGGGGGGTGTGGGCACTGTAGAGCCAGCGTGAAGGTATGATGCAGCTGAACTTCTCCTGGATCTGGGTGTCCTGGGGCAGCAAGTCCTGCAAGCCGCTTTGGGGAGCAGAGTCTGAACCACGGGAATGTGTTGTGCTGCTGTTTCATTGCTCTAAAGCCCAGGGAAAGCAGGACTCGAATTCCCTCAAACTGTGTCATTGCTAAGCTTAATGACCGCTTTCTGGGAAAGGCCATTAAAAGCAGCACGGACCTTGGGTAAAATGTCACTGTCAGCTGTTGGACAGTGAGCTATTGCTCTTGAGTGGCTTTTTGTAGCAATCCTTCTGGAGAAGTTGGAGAAAGATTAAAATGCCCAAGAGAGTATTTTGCTGTTGCTGTGTTTAAAGACATTCCGTTAAAGTGTGTGTGTTTTGCCTTTTAACTGTCGGAGGTTTAACAGTGAACTGGAAGTGTTTTGTCCCCTGAGGTGATGCCAGGCTCGCTGTTGTCATGGCTTGCAAAGGTCTGAGTGATCAGAGTCGACTGGAACCTGCTGTCCTTCTCTTCGCGGTGTTAAAAATTATTATTCCTTTGCGAAGCTGAAGTCTGACGCCGTGTCGGAAAAGGGCAGGGTTTGCTGGCACATCAGGTCCCTGCTCACGGGGAGGTGAAGCTCAACTCATTTTTACTTGGTTAAGTTCTCTCTCCCATCTCTCGCTGTCACCCCAGGGGTCCGTCCTGTTTCCTTCTCGGACTGGGAGAAGATAGATGCTGCTGAAGTGGCAAGAGGCAAAGCTGCTGGTAAACCCCGGGAGAAGATAGTGGATCCTCAGGAGATGCTGCAGCTGATCGGTCACTAAAGCAGCAGCGATGGGAACGTGGCACTGGTCCACCTGGTACTGTCCTGGGGCAACGCCAGCGGGTTACGGGCAGGGCCCGGGAGCACAGGGCTTGTGCCCGGGGCTGGTGGGCGCTCTGGAGAGGTGTGTGACACTTGAGCCTCTCTAGAAACTATGAATTCTGGGTTCCCAAAGTGAACATCTCAAAACATCTGAAGCTGCTGGCTGGCCCCGCATCTCTGCAGCCGGCTGCCACTCCCGGGGGCGATTCTTCTCATTCGGGTCCTTCGAGGATTAACGAATTGGCTGGCGCAGGTGAGGGAAGACGTGCACCTCGCAGGAGTCCTGGCCAGACACTTTCCCCCATGGCAAGTTGCATAAACATCCTTGTGTCTTGCTGCCTCCCCTTTAAGCCTCAAGCCAAATGGCTCCGTTGCCTTGTCATCCATGCCCGAGCAGGCTTCTTTTAATAATAATTGTTTTTTAAATAAACCCTTCCAGGGAAGCCAAGTTGGACCTGCTGCTTGAGTCTGGCTTCTTTGTGACTGCCTTAATCTCGGAGCAGCCAGCCGAGCGCCGCGTCTCCTGCAACATGTCCCAAGGCAAGGCAGCTCCTCGCGCGGGGAGGGACCGTGCAGGGAGGGACCGTTTGCTCTCCGCTTGTGGTGAGCTCTAAGCAAACAGACGAGGGCATTAATTTGCTTCCTGCCTCCCACGAATAAACCCCGGCAGAGCCTGGGTTCTGACTGGCGGGGTGGATTGGGATAACAAGCGTGTAATTGCCTTGTTCGGGACCACGAGGGATCCTGTATTCCTTGGTACCTGCCAGGGCTGAGTGGTGCAAGCAATGCCTTTCACTTCCTTCACTGGTGGGTTTGGGGGATTGGTTTTTTTGGCCTGTGTGTTTTGAAGCTTATTAAGTGCTTCTCTTATCCCAAATTGACTACGGTGACGGTGTCAGGTTTTAAGTCAGATTACAAGTTGTGAGCCGTAATCTCCTCTTTATCCATGGCACAGGGGCCACGTCAGCGTCGCCCCCTCCCCTGGCTGTCCTGCCACCCACACTGTCCCTGACCCCCGCACTCCCCGCGGGAGCGCTGCAGGATTGCAGCCGCTCCTCTCTGACCTGTGTAGAAGGTGACAATGGCAGTTGCTGGTGGCTGCGTGTTAGAAACAAATTAGGCTCCGTGATGGAGTCAGAGGGTAGGTAAATCGATCCAGGGTAGCCGGTGGGGGTTTGTCTCGGATCCACGCTCCACCATTATCTCTGCTGCGCCCTCTCCCGTGGTAGAGGGTTTGCCCACCAGGCACTTCACTCCCACCCCATCTCTGGTCCAACCTTAGGGAAGGAAGATCTGTGGCTTCTCTTCTATTTATTTTTTTTCTTTCCCCCCCCCTTCCTTTTCTATTTAAATCTCATTTGCAAGCTCATTAAGAAACGCAGGAAATGTGATACTGGGAACTCGTACGCAAACGAGCAATAAAGCTTGTGTCGAACAGCTGCTTGTGTGATGTGGCTCTTGTTACGTCTCAAGGCTGATGCAGACCTAATGCTGAATTCCTGAGCGGGAGATTACATCAGCTCTGGGTTTGGAGGCAAATAAGCGCTTTGGAAAGGGGGGTGTGGAGGCGAGGGGGTTGCGCTCAGGGCGGGGAGTAGCTGTTTTTGGAGATAGCCCAGCCAGAAATGTGACGGTGAAGGGGTTGTTGTGGCTGCATCAAATCTGCCAGGTATCAGGAAGCGATGGGCCGGCTCTTCCCCGGGGTTTTCTTCTACATCACCTTGAATGTCGATGTCTGGGTGCTTTTGTAGCCATGGTAAGGCCATGGTGCTTGCGCTGAGCACGGCAAAGAGCTGCTCCCAAACCAGTGATGCTTCAGGGTAGTTTTGGGGCTGTGACAACAGATTAAGAGGAGCGTCTTTCTTTGCCGAGCCCAGCGTCCTTGCTCAACCCAGAACTTGGCCAAGGCCCTGGGGTTAATGCCGGGCTGTGGGAAAGCCGTGGGATGATCAAGGTCAGCGAAGGGCAGGGATGGAGGACTGGGCCTCATGGGCAGAGGAAGGATCATTACGATTATGTAAATCCTTATTCAATACCTCCAGCTCCCCCTTCCCCTGCTGCCTGCGTCCCCCTGCCTCCCGCCTTCCCGTCGCTGTCGGTGCTCTCCATCCTTCTCTACAGTGACCGGGATGTGGCCGGCTTCCCCGTGAAAGTCCTTATCCCCGGTCGCCGTGTCGTTAGGTGGCGCTGGGAGGTCGGTAACGGGGAGCAGAGAGGGGATGGAGGGGTGACCTGACACCCCCGGGACTGGGGGCGGAGGGGGTGACCCGGGTCTCTTTGCTGCCCCAGCCGCCTGCCTGGGCTCTGGGCAGGCTGAGGGCCCCTCGCAGCCCCCCGTTCGCATCCAGGTGCTGCTTTTCGGCATGATTTAACTTTGCGTTTGCTCCAGGTATGTCCCCACCGCGGTGGTCTGAGGGGCAAGGGCGGGGGGGCAGCCTCGCTGGGCAGCCACCCCCTCGCCCTCCGCTCTCCTGAGCAGCCGGAGGAGCAGCTCCAAAGCCATTTTCTACAGCAGGTAAGGAGCCCGGAAGGCGATGCCGTGAGTGACACCCGTCTGCTGTTGGAAGGAGGCCTGAAAAGCTGAAAGTCGTCGCTGCCAGCTCTTAATGTGGACTTCCCTGCTCCGATGAGTTACGGCTCAGCTTAGGTTTAATGAGACTGCACAAAGCTGGTGGAGATCAGCACCTGGTGAAGAACGGCCTCAAGACCAGCCAGGCAAGGCTGAGCAGTTCCCTTCCTGCAGCTTTCCTCGGTGTTTTACGTGCCGTTCCCAAAGGCGGCCGGGCTGGGTACGGAGCAGAGAGCGCCCGTCACGGTGTGGCGTGATTGCACAGAGTGAATGCTCTACAGTTGGGTCTTCGTGACCTCCTGCTGCTGCTTTGCGCTGCTGTGCCTCAGTTTCCCCGGTCTGTAGAGCTGTGCAGGCGAGCTCTGCTCTGCCCTGGGGCTCCTGCCTTGCGTGGGCTGCCGGGCAGCTTGGAGCAATCCGGGCAACAAACAGGGTCTAAGGCACTCCAGAAGCTCCTGTTGATGCTGCATTTTGCAATTACACCTGGGAGAAATGTGCAAAGGCTCTCGCTGGCTTTGTTAATAGGCTGCTTGCTGAACTTGGCCTTTTCAAATGAGCATTTAGAGCCCGTGAAGCCGGGGGTAACCTGTGCTCTGGAATAAGGGGAAAACCAGCTTGAGTCAGGTCTCTGGCCCGGCGGCAAAGAGCTGTGCTGCCATTTAAAAGCCAGCTCACACAATCAGAAAAATGGTTGAAAAAGCTTTTCAGCAGCGTGGCTAATATATAATTTTCCAGCCCCATCCCTGGAGTTAGTGCGGCTGCAGAGGCGGTGTCCGGCTTTACGCCGTCCCCAGCCCCTCGCTGTGTGAATCACCGAATTGCGGCATCCGCTGCCGGGAGCCTGGGCGAGTCCGTCTGCGCCGGGGCTTTGCTGGGAACAGATGGCTCTGGAGAGTGCTGACTTCAGCGCTTTGGCTGAGCACAAGCATCGGCCCCTGCGTGTACCCTCCCCTTGCCACTTGCTCTCCCGGGTGCATCATCTCATACCTCGTGTGTTCTCCCAATCCCTCCCCAGCCCCAGCAGGAATGGTGAACAGGTTGGGACGGGGGGTACCAACCTCTGGGTTACTGGAGCGGGTTGCCGGCCCCACTGCACCCCAGGGAACCACTGCCCTCCTGGCACAACATCACCCCTTCTCTGAAAGGACCTCAAGCGCATCCTTGGCTCCAGACCCACCAGAGGCTTGTGGTTTCTGCTCCCAGCCTTAGAGACCCAATGTTCCCAGGGCTCTTTGCTCCCCGAAGTCTTGCCTGTGGTCGGAGGGCTGTGTCGGGGTAGGCAGTAGTGCCACAGGGGCCCCGTAGTGGCTGCGGGATGGCTGCACGGCGCCGGAGGTTTTCCCTTTGGAATGAATTGCTTTGGAATTACAATCCATTTGGAGGTGCAAAAGCCTGTTTCCAGAGGCTGGGAGGGGAGCAGAGGTGAAGGAGATGTAGCAGCTGCTTCGGGGAGCTATTTAGGGATACGACAGTGGCAAATAAAGTTGTTGGAGGGTGAGGGCTGGTTACGCCCCAGAAAGAAGCGATTTCCTCCCTTCCTGGGAAATTTCCATTTCCAACCTGCTGGCTTTGGCTGCTTCATCCCCAACCTCCGGGGCAGCCCTGCAGGCACACGCCGCCCCGGGGAGGAGGAATTATCCCTGCAGGGATGAAACCACCCCTGTTTATTTTAGCTCCCTTAATTACTGTGAGGGTAGGACGAGGTGGCAGCGGAGCTGTGCCGGATCCGTGCCGTGCATGCACAGCACCATCCCCGCGGCCTCTCTCCCACCTTTCTCCTTGCTCTGCCTTCTACTTCAGTTGCTTTTGTCACTGCTGGGATCCACGATACCGGCCAGCTCTGTGTGGTTATTTAAGCACCAAAGCCCTGAATACCCTCACGGGATGGAGCGGACAGGGGCGGTGGGGACGGTGTCTGGGGGGTGGCCCCGGGAGCCTCCCCGGGAAGGCAGGACCACAGGAGAAAGGTGATCTTCACCCACCCACATCTGCTTGTTAAATGACACCCAGAGGGACAGGGTGAGGTGGGTGCTCAGGTGTAGAAGCGGCTGGGCTCAGACCTTCTTATTTTTTGGCCAGACTTCTGGGTAAGGGGGATGGGCAGCCGACAGGGAGGTCTGGGATGGGTGTGGGTCCGGGTTGGGTGCAGGTCCAGAGTGGGTGCAGGTCCAGGGTGGGTGCAGATCCAGCGCTAAATCTCTGGTCTGTGTCACAAGTGTCACCTGCAGGACTCAGCTCTGGCAGAGAGAGACCTGTGAGCATGATGCTGTGTTTGCCCTGTCCGACGTTGGATGCCGTTAGCGGGATACGGGCACCCCTGTCACCCAGCTGCCCCCCTGCCCTTCTGGGGCCAGCTCCAGCTTTGTGCTGGCACTCAGGTTAAAAACCTTCGGCTGAGTTTCTCCTACAAATCAGAGGCTGATGGTAGAGGCTTGCCGTGCAGAACTGGAGATATTAAAGACACTGGCTCGAGCTGTGTGCTGCTGCCCTGGCTGTGAGAGCACCTCGGGAATGGATGGTGTGGGCAGGGACTGGGGTGCAGGTTTATGCTGGGAGTTGATGGGCTCCAGTTGACGCTGCAGGGCTTGGGGAGCCAGAACAGATGGGGCTGGGGTAGGATGACCTCTGTGGGGCTTTACCCCAGCTTGGCATATGAGATGCCAGTGGGGTTGTGGTGGGGCGCAAGGAGCCTGCGTGGAGCCCGAGGCACTTCTCCAACACCGACGCTGGCCCAGATGGCTTAGTGCAAAGCTGCACTAACATCAGCCTCCCGACATGGTCCTCCCGCATCCTCCTCGCTCTCCTGGCCCGGCTGCTGGCAGGATCTTCCCTGAAGGAGGTGGCTGCACACCGTGAGTGGTCGGAGCGCGGTACCTTGCATTTATCAACCTGCTTTCAGAGCCTCCTGCAAGAAGAGACACCAGTGACAAGTAATGGGGTGATGGAGAAGCTGGCTGAGCTCCCTCGTGTTGGGGCTGCGCCATGGGTGAGGGACCTGCTGGGACACCAAGGGTCCCACGCCAGGGTACCACCCCAGAGGTGGGAAGGAGGAGGGGGAAGGAGGGGGAAGGCAGTTTCGTGCCTGTGTTATCCCCACCCAGCCCGGAAAGCTGAGCAAAGAGGTCA
Organism: Ibidorhyncha struthersii; assembly: GCA_013398815.1. NCBI lineage: Eukaryota > Metazoa > Chordata > Aves > Charadriiformes > Charadriidae > Ibidorhyncha > Ibidorhyncha struthersii. Next base: position 131,300 of record VZSZ01009310.1, on the reverse strand, counting down.
CAGCATCCCTGAAGAGGTTGGCACAGAGGGGCTGGGGAAGTCAGAGGTTTCCAACTAGGAGGAAAATTCCAGCTGTGTCTCCTGGGATTGTGGACTTCGTCTTGGCGTGCTGTTAGTGCTTCTGTTTCAACCCAGACCTTTGTAGCCACCAGGGCACACTTTTTGAATGTAAAAAGGACTTTTGCTGTTTAAATGCACAAATAAGGCATTTTGATGATTGCAGACCAGCTCCTGTAAGCTTCATTGTGGCACAGTGGCCCAGACCAAGCAGCGGGTTGAATTTGGGGAATTGCTGCCTTTTTTTCCCCAGAAAAATATTTTGGGTTTTATTTTTTAAGACACCGAAGGACTTTGCAAGGAAAACCGAAAACATGGAGGTGAGCTCTCAGTGCAGCTGCTCACTCTGCAGCCTGAACTGCGAGCTGGTGGCCGGGCTTTAGCTGGGTTTGACTCCCAGGGGTGAAGAGACGTGGCTGGGAGGGACCTGGCATGCGTGTCACCACCAGTCCTTGCCCCCTGCTGCTTGTCCCCACTGCAGACACCCTCCAGCTGTACACCAGACCTGGGTCTGTCTGTCTGTCCCATGTGTGGGGTTTTGGCTGTGATGGGGGTTAGATGTCCCGTGGGCTGGAGATGCTGGAGGGTCACTGGTGCGATGGGGAAGCCAGGTATTGCCCGGCAGGAGGAGGCGGGGGTGACTGCTGTTGCCTGGCTCTACTAGGAAACATTTTCCCCATGAAGCATCACTGTTTCCGTGTGAGCCAGGACTCTCAGAGGGATCCAGCCCAGGGAGCAGCCAGTCCCAGGAGGGGTAAATGAGACCCCTGAGCTGTCGGGGGGGCACTAAGGGCACAGGATTGGATCAGATTTTCTGTGCCAGCCCCAAGGGACCAGGTCCCCGGAAAGTTGGTCCCCCGGCCTGGTCACACCCAACCATGAAGGTGACAGAAGGGGTTAAATGCAGCCGCTGCCGCTTTCAGTGTTAAACCCAGGAGTCACCCTTTTGTTGTCCTGGGAAAAGGATTTGAGGCAAGGAGGACCTGTTGCTAACCCTTAAATCTCCCCTCCTTGGGCAAGAGAGAGGCAGTGCTGCCAGAACCAGGCAGCGGTGGGCAGCGGGGGCTGCCTGAGGCTGGGGGAGCAGAATGAGGCCAGTGGGTAACCAAGAGAGGGGTGCAACGTCCCGTGTCCCCCATCGCCCCCAAGCCTCCCGAGCTCTCTGGCAGAGAGAGCGGGTGCTGCTTTTACAGCCATTAAAATGAAGCCCAAAATGCATTTTTCCCTTTCCTCCATTTTTTTTTGGCATCTCTTGCAACCCCGAGGTGCCCCGAGGGCACCCACAGCACCCAGGCAGCGGGTGGTCTGGCTGCCTCAGGGACAGGGGACAGCGCGGGGAGGTCCTGCATTAGGCAGCTCCCAGCTAACCGCAGGCAGCAGGTTTTTAGGCAGGCTGAAACCTCTCTGGAAACAGCATTTACAGGCCCCAGCAGCCACGAGGATGCTGTTGCAGGTTGCTGCGGTGCCAGGTTGGGTGGCAGCCACCCAACAGCCCTAAATGACTTGCTTTTGGGTGGCTGCGTCCCTGAGCCGGGCATCTGCACCTGGGGACGGCAGGAGGGCAACTCCTGGGCACGGGTGCTGCTGGCACCCCGCACCAGCAGAGATGGGTAGATGCTCCCAGAGTGATGCTCGGCTTTTTGGTGACTCTGAGCCAGGCCACGGGGCATTTTTGGAGCAGCTGCCCTGTGGCAGAACCTGAACTGGGCTCTAGCCCCTGCCAGGCCCTGCCAGGAGCCGTAGTCCCTCTGCCCGCAGCTCAGCTGCTGCAGAGCACGGGCTGGTTTTGGGGCAGACTGGGCACCCATCCAGGGGCAAGGGGACCCCAGCAGGGCCCCTGCCCATGTCCCCTCTTCCTTTGCTGGATCTCCCCCCTCTCCCCCCCCAGTCTGGCTTGCTCTAAACCAGTGCTGCCGGATCAGCTGATGCTTTAATACTGGCCCTGGTGACAGCT
>VZSZ01009310.1:103098-114287 GCA_013398815.1 Ibidorhyncha struthersii | reverse complement strand
GGAGGTGTGACGGGGGGGACAGGGGGGTGTTTGCACCCCTCTGCCTGCCCTGTGCCCGGGTGTCCCCATGGGCTGGCCAGCGGCTCCCGGCCGGGCTCCAGCCTCCCAGGGTCCTGCACCACCGGCAGCGGGATGCTCCAAGCGGCTCGGCGGGTCCTGTGCGCTTTTGGGTGGGGGTCAGAGGAGCCTGGCAGGGGCCGGGGCACGCTGGCTTGGGCTCTCCCCGCAGGCAGGGCTGGCCAGGGACTCAAGAACGCCAAACTCATTGCTGACGTGCCGTCACTTTTTGTTTCATTCAAGGGACTCGAAACGCCATGTCCAGGTCATTAAAGAGACATTTTCAACCAGCTGGGGACCCTTCTTCCATCCGCCAGCAATGAGACCGGGGCTGCCCTCAGCTTTACACCTGTGTCACAGGGATGCTCGTGGTCCTGCGCGCCCTCTCCCTGCTCACGTCCCTTTACTGCTGAGCCCCGGCACGGGCTTGTCCCACCAGTGGCAGTCAGGCAAAGGCTAACAGCAACTCATTAAACTGTGCCGAGGGATAATTACTTAGGAGCCATCAGCCTGTGTGGAGGCTGGAGCCGAGGGCTGAAGCCGGAGTTACGGCACCCTGCTGGGGTTTTGGGGTGCTGGGCACGGACAGCTGCGAGCTGGGGTTAGCAAGGATGCTCCCATGGCTGTAAACCGGCAGCCCGGCACGGCAGCCCTGGGAAGGTGTACCACGGGGGAATGAGAAAGGGAAATAAAAATAAAATAAAAAAAAAATCCTCCCACCTTCCCAGGGCTGATGGAGCCATAAATCAGGTGCGATAGATGAGCCGGGTTTAATTCTTCTCTTGACGTACATGTCTAACGCAGCCCTCTCCCTGCTGGGCTGGCGGCGCGCGGGCAGGGGCGACCGTGATTCACAGGCAGCGCCGGGCAGGGCAGAGGGGTTATTTTGGGAAGCTGAAGCTGAGGCTGCTGGGGCCCAGGGCAACGGCCACCGCTTTGCCGGGTGGTACCAGCCCCATCCCGGGGCAGCGCCGGGGTGATGTAAAGCTGCCCGTGGTGGGCTGGCAGGCCATCCCAGGGAGATGCTAACCCTTAGCCCCTCTTCCCGGCTGGTTTGGCATTGCCTGCCTGGATGCACCACCCCCCCCGCCCCCAAGAAGCTGCTCTAAAGCTCCTTNGATTTGTGGACTGCGGGAAATTTGTAGAAGGATTTCTTTGTTTTGTTGTTTTTTTTTTTTTTCTTCCCTATTTAAAAGCAGCCGTTGGGGTCGCTGGCAGCCTCCGAGCAGCCGGGGTGGGTAACAGCGAGGGGACGATGGCAGGGGCTGCTCTGGGACATCCGCTCCTGTCCTGAGAATGGCTGGAAAGCCCTGGGGAGGTCAGGAAGAGCCCGGCCACGTGTGACCCAGGGTTGAAAGCACTGGCTGTGTCTGTCTGTCCATCCATCTGTCCGTCCATCCNCCCTTTACTTATTTATCATCGCAATTGTCTCTTAATTGCTTTGGCAGCCCCTCGGAAGCCTCGTGGCGAGGGAGGGAGGTGCTGGTATATAAATAAAGGCCATAAATAAATAAAGCCGGTGGAAAGCTCTGGGATCCTTGCCGGGCTGCCCCAGGTGATGGCACCCATTTGCCCAGGGCGGCTCTCACCAGTCGGATGCCCTGGAGGCCTTTGGGGGTGACAGGCTGGTCCCCAGGAGGCTCCAATGGGCCCTAGGGAGTTTTCCCCCAAATTGTGCATTTCTGGCCCAAGGAAGCTGGCACACACCACTGCATCTTTGGCTCCGTGGAGTCGGGGCCAAACCTGAGCTGGNGGGGGGTGCAGGAAAAAAAGGGGAGAGGGGCGGGGGGGGGGGGAAATAAATATCAAAAATCCCCAACCCATGTTTTAAATTAATTAGTGATGTCCCCAGTGACTCAGCAGAGGCCAAATGCATTTGCTTCATGTTTTATTGAAGGGCTTTGCTGCAGGAGGCTGAGGGCAGCGAGGGACAGGGGGACGGGGGTGCTGTGGGCATCCCTGGGGACGGGTGCCAGCACCCGGTGTAAGGCCGGGGCCGTCCTGGGTGCCCTGTGTGGGTTCCCAGCACCCAGGTCCCCTGTTGTCACAGTGGCATTTGCATATCATCATATAAAGATGATCGGGATGGAAGAGCAGCACTTTTCTCCCGTTCCCGGTGCCGGGCACTGACCTGTGCGCTGGTGGGAGAGGAACCGACTGGGGCACAGGGGCCCCGGCAGCCCAGTGCGGGTGGGAGCTGTGTAACGCCCTCCCCCGGGACCAAGGAGGGGCTGAGCTGCTCCTGCGGCATCCCTTCACCAGGGACAAGTCTGCAGGGAAGCAGCAGCCTGGAAGCACCCTCTGCCCGGGCTTTCCAAAGCAGGGGTTGGGTAATTTAGTGCTTAACAGCCGCTGAGGGATATTATTTCTTTTTGGTGAAATTGTCTAATCAATCACTTTTTAATTCAGCCGGCTCTGGCACCCGGACCGCCCTGGGACGCTGCAGGCTGCCATTTATGTGCAAAGAGAAATATGGCCGGCTCACTGCTGGCCACCCGCCTCCTGGGCTTGGCCCCGCTGGGGGCACGGGCAGTGCCCCCCGGCCAACAGCCTCCCCCCGGCACCCACCCCTGCCTCTGCCGGCTTCGGCATCACCACGGCACGTATTATTCTCACTGCCCCCATCACTCGGCATCACGAGACACAGCCCGCTGAGGGAAGGGGGAACGAGGCAGGCCAGCGTGGATCAACTGCAGGAAAGAGGTTTCCAATGGCAAGGACCCGCTGGCGCTGCTACGGGGAGACGGTGGCTCCGGTGAGGGTAGCTGGTTAAATCACAAATGGTACAAGCAGAAAAGATACGGGGCCGGGAAAGTGTTGGTCCCAGTATGCGGAGAGCAGTGTGTTGCCATGCCTATGCCCAAGGATGCTGGAGGGAACAGCACGCACAGCCGCCTCCTGGTTCCTGCCTCCTGTCAGGGTAAAGCTGCGGCACGAAACCCTCCCCGGGGTCCCATCTGACCCCCGCCCCTGCACCGGCTGGGGCACACCACCTCCCTGTCCTGCTCCGTGGCCATGCATCGCCTTCCCCCCAGCCAGGGGGCTCCAGCACGTTGGGGAGGTCGGCAGGAGCCAGCTGGGTCCCAGCTGCTGACCCAGGGGAAGAAGCTCTTTACCCCAGCACAAAGCCACCCAGGCACCGCTTTGGGCTACCAGCTGTCCCCGTAGCCGAGCCCCTGCAGTCAGGTGCCCTTCCCCAAGCTACCGACAGCTCCTGGGTCAGAGCCCAACTACCCAAACCCATGTCAGGGAAAGGCTGGCGAGCATCTTCTCACAAACCTTCAAACAGCTAAACTCCCCCCAGGTGACACACGGCTCCTTGGTGATGTTCACGCCTTGTCTAAACCTGCCTCTCAAGCTCCAAGTTTTTACTTTTTCCTTCCCTGGCCGTTGCTCTTCGAAGCGCTGCAGAAGACCAACTCCATCCCCGATGCCAGTTTGATCTCAGATTTATAGCCCAAGCCCCGAAATCCTCCGCTGCTTGTGAGGTCCTTCGAGAGAATCACAGCAGAAAGTGTTTATTTCCATCATAAAGATCTGTTTTAATATTTTAACATAAATCAAGCTGCGCTTTATGGTGATAATAAATTTGCTGGCAGAGACTGCCTTTGCAGCCCAAGGCAGTGGAGCAATTCAATTTGTTTGGTTTTAAGTGTAAGAAGCCGTAATTGAGAAGGGGAAAGTACAGATGTTTTAATTGAGTTTGCAGCTACCACCCAGAGTTGCAGAAGGCTAATAGAGAGGAGGTGAGGGTCTCTATTAGCCTCTCTGCTTGCCATTTCTCCTTGGCCCGCAGCCCCATCAGTCACAGCCATCCCCTCCGGGAAGAGCTGCTCAGTGCATGCACGAGAGGAGGAAGGGGTTAGAAAAAGAAGCCAGACTAAACCAGATGTATAATGTGCATTTTATTGTTTTTAATCCCATTTTTTGAAAACTAATTACAGCCAGGACAAGCATCATGTGAGAATCTGAAATAATGAATTGTTAGTGCTGATAACGGCCAAATAAAAATAGCCTCATTCGTGATGGGTGAGAGGAGGGAGCTCCCACCCCGCACTGCGCCAGGGTCACCCAGCATCCCCCCAGCCCACCCCCAGGCAGCGTTGGCTCCGCTGAGCCATCCCCTTCCCGCTTTCTCCAGTAATTTTTAAGGCATTGCTATGTCATGTTTTATATGAAAAATGTTCTCTCCACAGTAGAGCTTCTTTCCGTTAATCACCCCGATTCCTTGGATAGATTTGTTTTGCTGCTGTGCAAGGACAGCGGGTGTCTGGGAATTTGTGGTTATTTATTTAAGAAAGCACTCATGCTCCTTGGGGACCAGAGTCCTCCTCGGTAAGGTACGAGAGCAGAGGCAGGGGTCAGGATGTGAGCCCTCACCGTGCCACTGCAGCCAAAGCCTGGATCTTAGAGCTAAGGCTCCTTAGAAGTCACTGCCACTCCACGCCGAGGAGGAGAGGTGGTCACCCAGGCCAGGGAAGAGAAGGCACATTTTTAAATGTAAGAGAGGGCAGAGGAGGGTGTCCCACCACAGGCAAGGAAGGTAGGAGGCTACCCTGTATGGAGGGAGACCAAGGCAGGGAGGGAGGATGGGATGAGAGGAGACGAAATAACAGAGAACAGCCCCATCCTCTGGCTGGCAATGAAATGTGAAGGCAAGAGATTGAAATGTGAAGGCAAGAGATTGAAATGTGAAGGCAAGAGATTGAAATGTGAAGGCAAGAGATTGAAATGTGAAGGCAAGAGATTGAAATGGGCACTTGAAGGGATGGAGGCTGAGCCAAGTGCCTCACAAAGCACAGACAGCCTCAGGCAGGCACTGCCATAGGAAAGGCCTCAGCCCCCTCCATAAACCCACACCTGTGCACTTGTGCAGAGGAACAGCCCCTGCAGCCTCTCCAGCTTTCCAAAGGCTCATTTCATCAGCATTAAATTCCTCCCTCCAGCTCTGCCCAGCTCCCAGCTGCCTCGCAGGTGGCTCCCAGCTAGGCGCCCCATGAATTTGCCCTCCACCCTACACAGCTACCGTCCCTCTTCCTAAATGACACACCAGAACCAGCTACCTGTAAAATAACTTGCTCGTTTGTCACTGAAGATGCCACATCAGCTTCCCAGGAGTACTTGGGTTTGTTTAAACTCCCTAGCGAGGGCTGCCAATGCCCGTTTGTCTCATCTTCAGCTTGATCCTAAACAGTCCCCCCGGATCCTCTCCAAGCAGCTCGGCAAGGACACAATGGCAGTGCTCAGGCTCGAGAGGTGCAGGGTTTTGCTTTAAAAGCCATGAAGTGTTTTTATACAGCTCCAGGTACTTGCATATTCCCCCAGGAGGAGCACTTCAGGTCATATGGAAACGAGAAAGTTCTACTTGAAAACAGAGCTTGATTAAAAAGAGCTGCAGTTCAAAGCTTGCTTTAGTGAGCAGTGACACTTAATACCGCAGCAAGTGCAGAGGGCAAGAAGATCTAACGTGAGCAAGATGTGACCTGCACCTGGCTTTGAACCTGCTTTAAAATATTTCAGGTGAAAACTTTTAAAGTACTTCCTTTTGTTAGAAAAACCCCTACAATCTTTACTCAAGGACCTCAGAGCACAGGACCCGGTGCTTTGTCTCTGGGTGGCATTACAGCGACCACCAGAAGCCTCAGAAGCAGACTCATCTGCAGCACCAGCTCCCCAAAGTGACAGGCAGCCAAATTCTCAGATAAGCTGAACAGGACCAGCCCAGAGCCCACCTTAACCCTGTACAGAAAGAGAAGAGGAGGGGGAGGATTCAGCAGGGTTGCAGTTTTTGCTCTGCCATAGCGCCGGCAGGCGGGGCTGAGCCAGGGCACTGCCGCTTCCTCCTGGCACCAGCCCGTTCCCTTGAGTTAACACCCACCTTGTTTCAAGGCTAATTACCCAGCGCGGGAGGCTGGAAACACATCAGTGTGCACAGCCAGAGCTCTTGCAGGCCTCACGCGTGTCAGGACTGGGTAATTAGCACTTCCCCAGCCGACACAAATCCTGACCGCTGGAGCCAGGGTCCGGCCTGCTGCACCAGCCCTGTGCAAAGGTGCGAGAGGGAGAAGGGCTCTGCCAGCTGCACGCAGGAGCCGAGGGACGCAAGGCTGCAGTTTCCTTTCCAGGGGCGAAGAGCCGCATCCCTGCATGCGTAGGGGCATTGCTCTGTCTGGCTGGGGCTGCCACAGCACAGGAGAACAGGATGAGAAGCATGCATGTAAACTCCTGGGCTGGAGAAATCCTGCTCTAAGCAGAAGATCCCAGATCCCAGGCAATCCACGGTGCACAAAACAGGTTAATGCCTCTAGAAAAAGAAAGTGTAACAGAACACAAAATTATTTTCTTCTGAATTAGAGCTTTTCCCACCCTAACTTCTTCCCTCAACTGGTACAGGAGATTGGTTGGGAGGGGTCTCAGCAGATAGAAGAGACTCAGTTCCCCCAAACTCCTGCTGAATCCTCGACAGCATGTCCCTGCCTTTGGGAGAAGGGACATTTAGCCGCTTAGCGTAGTGAGCGGCCAAGGCTGTCAGCTCTCCCGTGTGCTGAGACCTGCAGCACCGAGAGCCACAGTGGGGACAGCGAGAGCGATGCTCCAACAGAGCTGAAGGCAGAAATGGCTGGACACTGGTTAATCGTGCAGACTGCTAAGGGCTCAGCCCCATGGCTTTGTCTAGCAGGTCCGAGAACCAGGATTGTAACAAGGCTGAGTCCACTCCATCCATACCCAAATTGGAGTGAAGAAAGTTCTGTGTCCAGGTGTAACCCGTGCCACCAAGCTGACAGCCTGGAAACTTCCCTTCATGTTGCCTCTGACCCCTCCACAGTCCCAGAGGGGGAGCTGAAATGCTGAAGTCTCTGGAGCCCAGGAGGGAGCGTGCTGCTACCCTCACACATCAGAGTTTTGACTCGCTCAGGACAATGTTTGCAGTCACAAACACAAAGCAAGAAAAGCCCCATATGAGCACGAACACAATCCAGAAGGTGTGCCGGAAAGGGGAGAGGTGCTTGTTAACCGTCCCGCTGCCAAAGACCAGCTGAGTGTCCTTCCGACTGCAGTACGCGAGGAAAGCCGGAATGAGATACTGGATCCCGTTCCCAGCGTAGGCTCCTGTGATCCCCACCAAGGACTCCAGATCGTGGGTGCAGAAAGCCACCAGCACCGGGGGAATCAGCGTGATGGCAGGAAAGACAATCCTATCCACCACCCATGGGTAGGTCCCCCCTTCTCTGTGGAAAAGGGTCTTCCAGTTGTTGCGCAGGGTCACTGCAATGATGGGGAAGTTGGTGCTGATGGTGAAGACGGGGAAGAGGCCCAGGAAGTAGCGAATGAAGGCAATGTTGATGATCTCACAGTTGGTGAAGTTGAGCGTGTACATGTCCATGAGGGTGTCATTGCGGAAGCAGTAAATGGCAGTGAAGGACAGGAGGCTGTAGAAAGCCAGGATCAGGATGTAATCGAGCAGCACGAGCTTGTTGACATGCTTCTTCTTGGAGATGGGTGTGATGAGGGATGGCAAGGAGTGCTGGCACATGAAGGAGTAGACGCACACCCCAAAGAGATTGCGGATGCCTGACAGCTGGGCCATGGACGGGTGACCTTCTGCTTGGCCTCTGCTGATGCGGATGAGGGCCAGAATAATCATGAGAATGAAAGCTGGAGGGAGAGAGAAAGAGAGAAGATTTCAGGTCAAGCCCAGGTCTGCACTCCCCACAACCCTCCTCCCGTTGGCCCCAGCAGTCTTGGCACCAGCTCTCTCTCTCCTGCTCTGCAGGAGCATCTCCTTATCTCTGGAGAAGGTGGTACATCAAAGGCAAGGTGCACAGGAATTAATCACAACTTGCTTTCAGTGCTTGTCAGCAGATAAGGGAATGGGCTCGGGACTGCCTTTGGCAGGCATCTCCCTTCAGCCTCCTTCCTGCAGGGACTCACCCTCCCACCCCTGACAGCAAATGACTGCTCTGGGCCCTTCAGGAGAGTAACACTAACACGGCTGGCTGAGCCCATCCCCCTGGAGCATCTCAGTCCACGTAGATGCTTCTTCCGTGCACCTTGGCTAAATATCACCATTTAGAAATGGCTTAGCGATGTTTGAGCTTTGACCTCTAAAGGAAGAGAAGATTAAGCCTGGCTGCAGTCAACCCCAGTAATATTCCTACCCATTTGCAGCTGGACTAATGTTTCCAAGACCTCACCTGCGTACAGAGGGAGATGCAGGAGAGCAGCAGCTTCTACTGAGCTTCACTGTCCCTGCGATCTGTCAAGCACGATAGAGCAAGAACTAGCCAGCCATTTCCCAGGCAGGAGGAACAGGCTGTCTGTAGCTAATCCCAGGGTAGAGAAGCCGGTCTGGAAGGGACTAAAGCTGCACTGTAAGACTGCTATTAAAATTCATCACTTCCAGGCACAAAGTCTGCTCGTCTACCCTTCACTTATGTCAGGGAAAAGCCTAACAACATTTTACAAAGCTTATCACAAAAAGCGACGTGCTATGGACAAAAATGAATTGAGGAGATTGGGCTAATGCCCTTATTTACTCTGCTGGTGGAAATTTGAGCCAGAAGCAGTTACTGCTAGACTTTTATTCCTAGCATGGCACATAAAACCAGCAGAAAACTAATTCTGGTGTCACAGAAATCACATCAGCCTGGGAAAGACGATCATCAGCTGCTGGAGTTAACAAGGAACAGGGGAAAAAAAAAAACCCTGCCTGGCAGGGCAGCAAGCAGCAAGATTTACAGTCTGGTGCTGGCAATGGATGGGCCACGGTGGCTTGTGCAGAGCTGTCTCCTGCACTGTTTTGAGGCACCGGAGCAGAGCCGTGAATTATCAGGTAATGAAAAAAATAACAAAATGCTGAGACTACTACTATGGACAACTTTGAATGTCATAAATATAAATACAGAGGAATTAAACAGAGCAGTGCACAGTCCTGCGGCCAAGGCTGTAGGAGGCTGGCCACCGGCTCTGTGAGCCAGGCAGGCTCGCGGTGGGGTGACAAGGACACAGGCTTGCTCTGTGCCCAGTACTGCTCTGCCTGACACAGGCAGCTGGAGATGCAAAACCCTGGCAGGGACAGGACTAGAAGGGATAGTTACAGCCCAGTTAGCGAACACTGCTTCTTTCGGCCCCAGAGAGGCTGGATTAACCTTAACTGAACATTGCCTCCCGTGCGCTCCCAGCACTCTCCAAAACCCAGTTTCTCCTCTCACAACAACCCTCTTTTTCTTCCCACGGCAAACACCAGCTTCGTGCTGAGCCCTTACCAAGCCACACACTGCATTTCATCTCATGCTGCCTCAGGAAATCTTTCGCTTCTAACTGTTTCCCAGTGACAGGACAAGTCCATGAACAGCGGACTAGAAATATGACAGCACCTTCATGGCACCACGAGGGCCACTTTGGGAGTGTTGGGCTTTACTTACTTCCCCAAGAGCAGTCACAGAGGGCTATGGAACGCAACAGCTCATTGCTCTGAGGGTGTGCAACTCCCCTCACCTTCACTCAAGCCAGCAAGTGAGGGGCCCTGTGAACACAGGTACGGTTGTTGTGCCTCCCCATTGCTCCCCGGAGGGGAGACGTTTGCCAGCCATATCTACTACAGCAAGATAGCCTGAGAGCACTGCGTTACAGGTGATGTGACATTGGTTGCACTCCCCAGGCTCGCACAGGCTACAAGGAAGAGAAGGTGCCCTGAGCAATAAGACAAACCAGGTTAGGCAGCTCTGGAAATACACCGAGACTGTTCCTTTCCTTCTCGCTCAGGAGAGGTGGTCAGCCTCTGCGGTCCAGTCCTGAGCAGGTCCTGTATCTGGACTAGATGTAAGCGCAGAAGTCTTGCGCCTCTTCCCCTGCACACAAGACACCAAATCTCCACCTGCTCTGCTCAGCAGAGTGAAGAGTGAACTATTTCCATCCCCCAACTCACTCTTGCCATCAGCTCAAAGCCCTGCCTTCCACACCAACACAAACAGAACCAGTTCAGGGGAACTTCCAAGCTGGCACCCCATCCTCAGAGCATCTCTTCAGTTGGGGCTGTCATCTGCCCCAACATATGCTTTTTTAGCAGACAGCACTGAAGGAACAGAATTCCTGTGGATTCCATAATTGATGGATAGAAGTCTTTTGCTTAAGCAGCTAGAATTCATAACCTTTGTTTTTCCTTAAATATTTCTTTCAGAAATTAAACGTATTAAAGTTACAAGGAGCAATGATGCAATACTAAGATCTAAACTGGTACTTTTTCCAACAAGGCAAGCTGTGCTCCTCCTGCCCTAGCACTGGTGCTCTGCAGACGCGCGATCCTTGAGAGAGGTAGTGCTGGCTAAACTGGAAACCTCCCCTGTGCAGTTCCAGCCCCAGAGAAGACCACAGCAGCCCTGCCCCAACAGTTGTGTTTTCTCTCACTCCCTGCAGCAGTAGAGTCTCTCACTCCTGGAACTGGAGAGCTAAAACATTTGCATGCCAGATTTATCTGCGTGTCCCTGGGAGGAGGCAAGCCCAAAAATGAAACTCTGAAACCTAGTTATGCTGGATGATAAATCAAGATGAAAAGAAGTTGACAGACTCTGACTGACAGGCAGCTTTGAGCAGGCAAGAGGCACCTCAGGATCCTACTTGCATCCTCCTCTACCTGGGACGCTTGGCTGAAGGCAGAGTCACACCACACTATTTCTAGTCAACTACAGCTGCCACATCAACTGTCCAACAGCATTCCTTCACCACAAGGACCCTGGAGAAGTCAGACATGGGTTCANNNAAGCATCAATCTGTTCCTCTATACACAGAACAGAGGATTTAAGCAACATGCTCCAGGGATGAAAGACCTTCAGATATCATCACCAACAGCACCCAGAGCCACAAAGGGCGGTGGACAGCGATGCTAACATGGATTGTTAGTAGGTTACATGAAAACTTTGTTTTAAACCTTGTTTTATACAAGTGCTTAAAGAGCAATTGAGGGGTTTACTTGTCTTGATTTTTCAACAGTGTCAGACCCACTCCAAATGCACATACCACAGACAGGCTTTACAGTCCACAAGGCGCAGAAGACACTTCTACTCAGCTCATTGTCTCTCCTCTAGAGGTTTTGAGTACCCTTTCTACTGAAGGATGTAAGTGAAGCTGGGGGG
>VZSZ01009310.1:65653-103065 GCA_013398815.1 Ibidorhyncha struthersii | reverse complement strand
AAGGAAAAGTTGTGATGAATCTCATCATCATTGTCCAACTGCCTCCCCCCCAGCTGCAACCCCCAACTGCAACCCCTCGTCTCAATCTTTGAGGATCAAACACTGGCTCTTCTCAGACAAAGCGGACCTTGCAGACAACTACTGCTGCCTGTCCTGCTCGATTCAGGTGGTGTTGATTCAGAGACAGGGCAGCTCTGCTATGGTTCTCGCAGGTAGAAGAAGGATGAATATGGATGAGCAGACATCCAAGTAAGAGCACTTTGGGAAAATATGGGAGTCTGGGGATATTAAAAAATACATTTTTGTGAGCTCTGATAGAAGCATATGAGAGCTGCAGAGAAGCAGTGAAGATAATTTAGCCATTCTAAGTTTAAGGATTGTTTTGCAGAGTCAGAGCAAACACCTTTGTAAATAAAAATGTTGTTTTGTACATGAGCTTCATCTCTCTGCANATAAAAAAAAAAAAAAAAAAAAAAAGAAAAGTCCAAGGCTGAAACACATTACCCCCCCGATCATGGTAGGTTCCTGGAAGAAGAACTCATACTCAGAATGAGTTTCTGGCTTAACCCTCCCCATCCCTGGCAAGACACTATGCTTTTGAGATGTTTCACCTGGTGCCCCACATCTGCCTCTTTTGGCATGTAGAAAATAATGGAGAAGACCCTGAATTGAGCCACACTGGAAAAGAGAGAGGAAAGAGATGTACTGTCATGTAATTCAGGAAGAGTTCCCCCTTGGCAAGGGGAAGCAAGCTCAGAAGTGAGGTTTTGCAGAACCATGACATTGGATCTCTGTGATCCCAGGAAGGAGGGCCAGAGACAGATGTTGCCTCCCAGATTCAACAGTGAACTTCAACCTTCAAAGCACTGGTCCCAGTTTAAACAAGGATGATTTTACTGGCTCTGGAAAGCATGGGGGCAGACAGCCACAAACCAGGGATGAGTAAAAGAGTTGCTGGGGAAAAAACATAAAACAGAACAGAGTTTTCACAACAACCACCTGTATGTCAAGAGTCAGAAAGGTAAAGACAGAGGAAGAAAGATCTTGCACACCCATGCACCACAGCTTGAGCCACATCTTCTCCAGCTCTGTCCCTACTCTCATTCCTCCTTCCATGAGGATCCCTTCTAGGGACCCAGAGCAGCAGTGTCCTGCAGCCACACTACCCTGCTATCAGCAGAGGAGCCCATGCCTGGCTGCTCCCCTACCCCCACCCACAGCCATTTGTTTAAGCAGGCGCTGCGTTGCGCTGCTGACACATTTGCGGCAGGACCATCCGTCACTGCCGGCTGACGGTGTGACAGAGCTTTCTTGTCGAAGCGGAGAATCAATATGCCAGGAAATAATGATAATGAATCACCCTTTCACAACGCGTGCCACTTGCTTCCCTTTTCATACATTAGGTGGCATGATAGATTCCAAGAGGAGGACGTTTTCATGAGCTTCCTCAGCCTATTCTCTTTGGAAGAAGATCTCTCTCCACCTTAACCTTGATCCTGATACTCCCATCAAGCCGAAACACAGCAGACCACTCCTAAACAGAGGAGCAGATCTCATTTAGTTTAGCGTCAGACAGCTCTTTCAGGAGAGAGGGCATAAAAGCAAGAGCATCTGCTCTGTACATACTGAACAGCACAGCATCATGTCGAGACAGTCTTAACTTCTGCACCTCTACCAAACACATGCATTGTCTACTTCACTACTACATCTTTGCAGGATGCTGGCGCCTCCCCTCAGAGCCAGCTGCCTTCTATCAGTGTTTTGGGCAAGTCTAAAAGCCCACTGCAACTCTGGAATTGCCAGGCATTATGGATGTTGTGGCATCTGAAGTATTAAAGCAGAGCTGGAGTTCACCATGCTGGCAGAACAAAGTATCTGAAATTAAGACACTGATTCTTAAATTTAAGACCCAGTTACCCAGTTTTTCCTGCAGAAGCTATACCCTGTCATTTGTTCATGACCTCCAGCTCTCTGTAAACTCCAGAGCAGCAACCGATAAATCCCTCCAATGTTCAGAGAAGGTTTCTATATGAAATGTCAGTAAAGAGGTAACATGAAAACCAGGTTTGCTCCATCAGATGTGGGAGCTGGAGTAGTTAAGGATCAGACTTGGCAGTGACAGCCTAAAACACTGTCTCTAGGAAGATGAAGGATTTATGAGTGGAGAGACTGTGGGGAAGCAAGATGGATATGTTCACAGAAGACAGCAATTCTCTGGAGAGAGATGTCAGAAGAAGAGGAGGGAAATTACTTCCCAGAAGAAAGGTATGAGCAAGAGTTGTGGGACATCAGTGTGGCTCCTTTAATGGAGAGCAGGGGCAGTATTATCCTCCCTGCCCCAAAGCATAAGGCAGGGTCTACATGGCAGGGGACTGTTGCTCATAGAGCAGGGGAAGCATAGCCACATGGTGGGCACATTAAGATCACAGAAGTATCATGCAGCTTACCAGGTAGGCAAGAAAAAGCCTCTCAGGCACCTCCACTCACCCCGTCATCTCACCCACTCCGCCAGATTTGGCTAGCTCCTGGTGCAACCGTCACAGACGCTACTGCTGCCCCAGTCTTGGGCCAGGCAGAGCCCGTGTTGTTCACAAAAGGAAACTTTATTAAAAAGTAGCACCAGGATTTTTTTGGCTGTCAAAAGGGGTTCAGCAGGGCTTCTCTGCTGTAAAGACATCATTGCCCTGCTTTTCTTCTACATCTAGGGCAGGGTTTGCTACTCGATAACCAAGATTTACAAGTAGCCTCCCCTATGGTATAACAACTCCTGCTGGGAAACCAGCAGAGCTGCCCCTTCTCAGCCCACATCAGCTGGTCTCCACAGACATCTGCACACCAGTAACAGTTCACAGGGAGCAAAACAGCTCTGCGCTCTGGTGTTTATCACGGATGTTTTATCTCAACATATGGGAAGGAAAGGGTAGCCAGCGAGGCTTGTTTGCTTCTGGTGGAAAATTACCCGCGTAGTTTATTGTCCTCTCTCCTCCGGTCACCTTTGGCAGAAGCACCATAAAGCCTCTGCAACCGGGACTCAGCTCTGAGCTCTGCTGTTGACTTGGTCTATTAGCTTTGACAGTCACTTCTCTCTCCATGTGAGAATTTACTCTCCTGTGAGAAGAGAAAAACAAACACTTTGGTGTCACCACAAGCCTGTGCATGGTTTGGAAGGCACCGAGTACAGAGCACCCATGTCCCATGAAATCCAGGTGCTCTGCAGCCTTAGACACACCTTCCCCATCCTGCCTTGGGCCCTACCCAGCAAAGTTTTTATCATCATATCCCAACAACACATCCTTTCACACTCCGAAAGGAGAACAGTTGCATTCTACACACTCACTCTGAAAACCTGTGTGGGCACCACCACCCAGACCCTTTTGCAGGGCTGAAGGTGTCCTTATGCTTCCATCTCCCTTTCTCTGGCTCTCAGACCCATCAGTTTGTCTCCTGCTGCCTGGATAAAGCGCTCTTTTCAGGAACGTCAGCTCCTCAGGCAGGATCTCAGTGGTCCACGTCACTCTCCATCTGCATCTGAAGCTATCAAGGCTCTTTCGCTCACACAGACACTGCTTCACCCCACTGCCCCCCACAAACAGCACTGAAATGAGCTCCTCAACCAACAACTCTGAAAGTAGGCATGACAGAAGCACAGCCATTTAACTAACTCTTCATAAATATATTCACTTCTCTTAGTGAATTATTTACCCTGGGCTCTGGCAGCAGCTTTCTCTGCTCCAAAAGGGATCCAAGAACATGAAGTAACTTTGTTGAAGAAGCCTGTCAAAATGAACATGCAACAGTGTCCTGATTTACAGCCCAATTCCCTCTTCCTTGCCACTCCCATATGCCTTGCAAAAGGAGAGGGACAGAGATTGAACTGGTCCCTCCTTAAGCTGTTTGCCGAAAGCTCCTTTTTTGACACAGAAAAGGGGCCACCTTGAAGACTGTGGACGCTGGCAGACTAATCTCTTTGCAGGAGATTGGAAACACAGGACTTCTGATAATTGTCACCCCTTCCTATATCAGCCTCTGCTGTAATTCTCTGCCTCTGCAGCTGAAAGGCCGTAGCAGAGTGGCTCTGGGTTTCTGCACTGAATTAACTCCAGCACGGCTGGATAAGCCTGCTAAGGATGGCAGCGATGGTTACTACAGCAGCTGAAACCTGCTCACAAAGTGAGATGTCTGAGACCAGTTTTCTGCAGAAAAGTGCTGGGGAGTTCTGTAAAGAGCAGGATTTCTGGTGAAGAGAGGAGAACTATCAGAGAAATTAGTAGATACAGAAAGTCAGCCTCGGCAGGATGCTGTGGAGAGCCCTTTCCTAGTTTCTTCCCTAGAAGCTTTCTACCAAGTATCCTGGAAGGAGACAGGACAGAGAAATAAGAGGTTAATGCAGACTTCCTGACTATTCTCGTCCTTTTTCCCTCCATCTTACTGGCCAGGGGAAAGAGCTAGGGGAGAGATTTTGTTTCTGTGTGTATAATTGTGAGATCATAGTTCAGGCAGGGTCGGGAATGCTCTGTCTCGAGGGCTGCAGTTACTTGAATAGATGTGGTGTGATCTGACTGTGCTACAGGGAGAGAGAACTGAGCCTGCAGCAACCAAACCCAGAAGTTTATTCCCCTGTAAAATGTCTCTTTATCAAAATACAATACTTTCTAATAACTTCAATATAGCATCAAGAGGAGCACATAGGGCAAACGTCCCACGTGGGAACTATCTGGGAACGTTTGCCAGAGACTATTCAATAATAGCAGCGATAATCATGCTACCAACATCTTTAAAGCCAGCAGTCCTCACCTACAGAGCTGGGCATCTCAGGCTGTAACAGGCTGCAATTAATCGGGTTAGCTGCTTAATACACAATAGCGCAATGTTTGCTGCTGAGCTCCACCGAGCCCTGTCCTTTTGTTATCTTTCCTAATCCATATCCTTTCCCATGACGCTGCTAGACAGTTATTATCCAATATTATCCAATAATAAAGAGGTAGGGCTGTGCCCCAGCGACCTGTGTCCCCTCTGCTTTGACAAGTGTACCAGACTTGCCTGGCTCAGTCCCTTTTGCTGTGCCCTGCCCTCCAGCAGCTCCCCTCTAACACGACCCACTCTATCAGGATTGGAGAAAGGAGGGAAAAAAAAAAAAACCAGCTAGATATTCAAGTCTCTTTAGGGAGCAATCCATCGCCACCACAGATTTAAACCCTCCAGGAAAAAAAAGCCTGAAGTCTAAACAGCAGAACTGTAATTTATTGATGGCTTAGTTGGTTTAGTCTTCTGCAGGAGACACACTGTTCCAAGAACCTTGCAAAAGGCCTGGAAACAGGCTCCAAAACTGGTAAAGGACTCGGGCTAATAACAGCTGCACACTTGCAAGGCTGAGGCGGAAGGGAGCTGAAAGAAAGGAAGGAGTTACAGTTTGGGGAAGGAACCCTCCCCATCCCAAGGGCACAGTTCTCCTTGCTGATGTACTTACCTGGTCATCCAGTCTGGGCCCTGCCTCTGCTCTTAGTGGTGCTGCTCAAGAGCTGGGCGAGCCAACAAGGTTTTAGCCCTGACTCAAATCAAGCCTTCACCTTAAGCACCATTACCAGGATTTAAAACAAGCCGTTTTTCCCAACTAGCCCTTTCTCCAGGGTCGCACAGATGATGGGCTCCCTGTAGCACCCATTAGGGTGCCTGCGCTCATTCTCACAAGGCAGTTTGGGCAGGTGTGGGAGAGGGCTAACAAAGCAGGCTGAGAGCTCTTACAGTTGGGAAAGCGATGAGAGCTTGTGCAGGCAAACCCTTACACACCCGCCAGCTCCAAGAGAACAGAGATCTCTAAGCACTGTTAAGGCCAGCAGTTCAAGCTCTGACTGCTGCACTGAATTTAACCATTGGCACTCACCCATGCGAGGTGGCAATCTGTTTTGCAGCCAAATATGTAAGCTGTTACTCTTCAGAAGACTGCCAACAGCTTGATGGCTCTGGACGCCCTCTCTGCCATCAGCCCCACTCCACCTGGAGATGCAAGATCCACCCTCTGTGCTCCTATCAGTCCTGACAGGGGAAACGCCTCGCCATGCCAGCCTGGTTTCCAGATGAGCTCTCCGTGTTCAGCAGGCCCAGACAACAAGAGCCCATCTGTCCGGGCTCTTTAGCGGTATGGTACTTGGGCTTGCAGGCTCCTCCTTCAACTTTCTTCTTTTAGAGACTTCAGAGGTACCTGTCCTGGCTAGTCCCTTACCGTGGGAGGAAAAACACAGCCAGATGAAGGGTTATCCCTGCTGCATCTCCACATTCCTTAACTGTCCCATTTTTAATTTCCAGTCCAGATCCCAGTGTTTAAGACTGTATTTTTCAGTGACAGAATTAAATTTTTCTTGTCCATGAGGTGTGGAAAGAGATCGCTGTAGGCTTTGCTAGCTGATGTGCTGCTTGCGATGAGCACGAGGCTCTGGAAAGAGGCTAGTGACATTTGATTATCACTTAGATCAGAAGAAAGAGGGAAAGCAACTTTCAAAAGCAAGGCTGACACTGTTACAAACACCAGCAGAAATGACCTTCACACACAGCTAGCTCTCCCTGCTGCCAAGAACCATCCCCTCAGCCACTGTCATCTGAATCGCCAGTACACCTGGGGCAGCACAGCTTTACATCAGCCACTGCTGCTCCGAAATCCAGGGACTTTTCATCGAGCTGGGGAAAAGGGCGTACAGTGGGTGCTACTGTAGGCAACGCTGCAAAGCCTGTACTGGCCTCCCAGCTCAAATAGGATTGATTTTTTCAAATCACGACGCAAAGCAAATATCAGCTTCCCATCCACACCAGGCCAGCGAACACAGGTAAGCAGAACAAGCCACTCTGTGCGAGGAGTTTTTACCCAGCACAACAAACAGGTAGGCTGTCTGCTCCAGCGTTCAGCTCTGCCACTCAGAGTGCTTTGCAGAAGGGGACCAACCTTCTGCACCACATGGCTAAAAACAACTAAAGGAAGACAAAGAAAAGGCACAGACTATAGCAGGACAGAGTCCACATCTGGCCATTGGCATTCAGGCAGCAAAAGTCCAGGAGACCACAAAACACCAGCCAAGACCATTCTTTAGGATCTAAGCACCAACAAAAGACCAAACCACGCTTAACTCAGCCCTGATTTTGGAAGAGGGGACAGCAGTGATGTGAGGACATGAGAGAAGCCAGCTTGATAAATCTCAGCAGTGTGGGATCCATCCTTATCCCGGAATCTGCAGCAAGAGCTTTTCTCTGTTCCCCTGCATCACATGGCTGTTTGATAAATCATGTTTCCTAATAAATCTATCCCTCATTGTACACATACGGAATACATTGCTCTAAGTAGCCACTGAGGTGCTGTCAGGGTCATTAAATATCATTATCTGGGGCAGCTGTTCCCCAGCGTGCTGACGCAGGAATCAATCAGGCTAAAGCATGAAATTCCCCTACACTTCTCCAAACACTGCCTTTGTCCCTCTCCATCAAGCGATGAAAAAGTGAAGCAGTTCTGCCTTTACGCCAAGGTTTAGCAATCTTCATACTGGAAGGAGCCAGCTAAAGGGAAACCAGTGGCAGATCAGGCATGTGTCAGGTCGTCACAGAGACAGGATGCAGTCTGACTGATGTCTTTATCAGAAGAGAGGAGGCAGGGTGATTGGAAACAGGCCAGTGAGCTGAGCAGAGATTACTTTAAAAACAAACAAACAAAAAACCTACACACACCAAAAAACAAAACCACCCCAAAACAACTTCCTTTAATACCCCTTAATGAGATAACCTCTTTCTCTGAAGAACATGGGAGCTTTCAAACCTTTCATGTGCTCAGACAACAAAAGGGAAAAACAGACATTCAGGATTTCCACACCATCTGAGGTTAGGATTTGTTAACTCAAGCTGTTCATCATCTGAGACTTGAGGGCTTAAAATCCAGCCTCATTTTCCTGGGTGATGACTGCTTAACCCCATCTCAGATGTTCTCTAGAACAGAGGATCTCTATTCCTCCGCAGCGCCTGCCAGCCACTTCCAAACAGGATCACAGGCCTTTGAACTCACAGAAACGGGACAATACTCAACTGAAGGCAGGTCAAGTGTGTGTGTGCGCGCAGTGGGAAATAGCCTGAGAATCAGCTTTTCCTCCTACTCCAGGTCAGTGATGAGTATAAACAGAGCTAATTCTGTGCTTGAATAGTTTGGACCCATGAATCAGGAGACTGTTAACTTGCAGAAATGCTGCTGGTGCTGTAGCACCCTCTCTGTTAGCCCCGAATGTCAGTTACTCTGTCCAGGTTACAGAAAACAAGACAAACCTCAATATAAGCCTCCATAACACACACACCCCTCTCAGCCTTTAAGGGCATGTACACACACAAGCCAGAAGCAAGGCATCTGCATCTTTGGATGACAAAGGTACTGCAAAAAAAAAAAAAAAAAAAAGTAGCAGTGTTTTATTTCCCTTAAGGGAATTGTCTGTTTTCCCAGAAGTTCTTGGCAGTAAGATTTTGGAGAAAACTCATGAGAGCAAGGACAACACACGTTAGTTTAGGGGTTTCCAATGCAGCACACCCTATGCTACAGCAAGACCCAGGAAAAAAAAAAAACAAACCACAAACAGATGATAAAAGTAAGGATGGGAAGTCTGACAGAAGTGCCTTTTGTTCTCAGATCAAAACAAAGATTGTTCAAAATCTGTTGTACACATGCTGAATGAGAAACTTACTGCTGAACACCAACTGGTGGGTATCATGGTTAGCCCCCACACAGGAATTCTTCCAAATCCCTTCTGCCTCTCACGCAAACCAGATTAAAACTTCATCTACCAGCTCATGTCCGATTGAGAACAATTTGTTTTGTTTTAATCAGAAATTTCATCCTACAACAAAAATCCTTTACCTCAAAGATTTATCAGGCCTGGACAATACTCTTCAAAGGCGTTGTTTTGACAAGCACTTGCTTCCAAACAATATATTGGAAAAAAATAAAACAACACAAACCCCCCAAAATAACCGTCCGTAGCATGACTCGGATTCCATCTAGGGTGAAGAGGTGGCCGAGACTCTGCCAAGACTCACCTATCCATCTCATGAGGGATGTCATGATTTGAAGATACTTGGTCTTCTGCACATTGAAGAAGGTAAAAGGACCCAGGAGGAGAGTGAATGCTGCCTAGAAGGACAATAAAAACACACATTAGGTTAAAACCCAGAAATTCTGCTAGTAAGACAAATTTATCAGCAAAGCAAAGCTCGCCTTGAAAGTTCACCTCCAGATATGACTGTCTGTCACAGAGCTTTCTTTGTTGCTTAATTTTACAGCTAAGTTGGCTGAGACACAGGGGGTCAAGCAAGCTGCTTGGTATCGGAGAACATGCCTCGGGCGGAAGTACAGCACAGGATCCTCTTGGCTCTCAGACGCTTGCTATCACTGTTCCAGCATGCCTTTACTGACACATTTCAATAAGAGCTCTCAGTGCAGCCTTATGGAACATTAAATATTAAACTGTGGCCTCTTTGTCCGGGTACATGCTCAGTTTAGGTCTGGATAGCAATAGCTGCGACCAGTCTGCTCACATTAACGTTGATGGAGTGGCTTCAGGGTGTCCCAAGCTGAACAGCAATGGAGCCAGGTCTGCCTGGAACATTTTTTCCCCACGCTTTAAGTTGTTTGGTTACAGCAGGAAGCTTATAGCCTAACAGTTAAAGCTGTTGATGTGGAAGCTGAAAACCTGTACAAAGCCAGGGTGGGGGTGGAACAAATTAAAAAAAAAACAAAAAAAAACCACAAAAAAAACCACAAAAGACCAAAACCACCAAACCCAAAGGGATACTCATAACAGTGAACTTCACTCAGTGTGTAAATTAAAGACACTGTCAATAAGGAGAGATCTTTCTTCACTGCCCTCTTAGCTGTATATTGAGAGACATCGAGTGGCACTCAGAGCCCTTACCTAATCCAAACAGAGAAAAGGAAAGGCTTTACTGCAGGAAGACAACAGACCTTGACTGAGGTTTGAATGTGAACTAAGAGAAGCTACTTGTCACAGGGAGACAAAAATGGGTGTTACAGAAGAGAGCCCTGCCTGTGATTCATGGGATGGCACAGGCTAGCGATACACTAACAGGTCCAAAAGCTGTAAGCAAACAGTATTTAGAAAGCCACAGCACACACAGTACAGATTTGCTGAGCATCCCAAAGGGATTTTTAAAGACAAATACTCAACATTAATATTTACACATTGCTCTTTTCCATGACTTCTTAAAGCAGTTCTGAAAAAAGGTGTCACCAGAAGGGAAGAACTGGGACTCGAAAGGGCAGACTGCGGAGCCTCAAGGTCTCCGTCGACCCCAACAGAGTCAGTGGCAGAACAGAATCCAAGCTATTTTAAGACCAGTACAACCCCAAGAAACCTTTTTTGAGACAGTTTCAGAATATCTGCAAGGCAAATTGGAAACGCCTCGCATCACAAGTATTCTCAGACGACTGAAGTAAACCCAGAAGGGGACCAGAGGAGAGAACCCTTGATTTCACACGTCGCTCGGTCAAGACGTATTCTGACCTGAGGCCATCATTTACACCGTCGTCTTTTTTTTTTTTTTTTGCAAGCAGAAAACACAAGGCAGAAAGCATGCACAGAATTCATATTTGTGAAGCAACTGAGGATCCTTGGAGGAAACGCTGAAATCACACAGAATACAACACAGGCATAACTGGCAAGACTAAAACAGCCTTAACAGTTAAGACACTTTCAGTTTTAACACAGAAGGAAACCAGCAGGTTACAAGTCTTTTTCACTCTTCTCCCTCTTACTGCTTTCTTCTAATCAGGAGCTTAACTCCACTCTCTTGCCACCCTCTCCTGCCCTCTACAGACTGCCACTCCATCCTAGGAT
The DNA here is from genome assembly GCA_013398815.1 of Ibidorhyncha struthersii. Lineage (NCBI taxonomy): Eukaryota > Metazoa > Chordata > Aves > Charadriiformes > Charadriidae > Ibidorhyncha > Ibidorhyncha struthersii. The sequence continues at coordinate 92,194 of VZSZ01009310.1, read as the reverse complement.
AGTGCACAAGCCCCAAAGGACCAAAACTTTAGTCTAAAGAGAGAGATGTAGGTCAAGGACCCAGAGCAAAACAAGTCAAGAGAGACACCAACTCTCTTACTAGAAATTATTCTCAAGTTTGTGACTAATCTCTTTCAGCCTCCCCTCCGAACATACACACTGCTCAACACAGCCTTCCTTCAAATCATGTTGATAGCTTATGCATCAGAAAGAGCTGAAACAAAAAGAGACAGGCGAAGGACGGTGATAATTAAGGAACAGGTGTCTTCTGCAAATTAGAACACACCAAAACCAATTGGCAAAACAGCACCTCAAACCATGGCAAGGATTGACACAATATTGCTGAGCATTGAAGCAGCTGGGTCTGAAACCTGGATTTGTCTTAAGCACTGAGGAAAGAGCTGTGTTAAAGTGGATTTGAGGCTCAGTTGCTGAAAAGCACTGAAAGCATCATTAGCTGCTGGAAGCACTTGGGTCTTCCTATGTGCTCCCCAACAACTGCTAATGAAGCAGAAAGAATTCTTCTGGATGTTACACTCCACTTTCTCCAGTTGTTCTCCAGTGTTCAAGGCATCTTAAACAATTAAATCCATTGAGCAACTCTTTCCACCCTTCCCCTCCTCTGTGGGCTTTACTACTCAACTCACAGGGACGAGACTCAAGTCATTATGCCTGAATGCTCGGAACCCCTTCCCATCCTTTAAGATGATCAAGTTTCTTCTGTTCTTAACAAGACCCTGGAGCTGGTCCAAAGGAACCAAGTGAGAGATGAATTCAAGTGCAATAGAAATGTATTACCTTTTCCACTTGACGCCCATTAGCGAACCAAGATTGATATCCACAGATCAATACAAACGACGCTGAAGCCTGGAATGAGATGAGAATGCCCTGCTTTGCAGGGATTTGTGCCAACCACTTTTAGGAAGGGAAGCCACAGCATACACTGGACTGCTTGAGAGGAGGAAGGCAGGGCAGAAGAGGACAAACAGCCAGATTACATCACATCAAAGTGAAATTGTGTACAGCTCCACAGGATTCAGCACAGGCCAGGAAAGAGGGGCCAGTTCCTCCCCAATAACCAGGACACGAGGGGTAAGGACTCAGTCCCTGGATTAGAGCTAATCTCATCATCAACCCTCGGAACAGCCCCAAGGCCAGGAAGCCTATTTAAAAACATATCCCCACAAGGATGAGAAGAGACCACGATGCTTAGAAGGAGGATGTCTACTTTCTCTGCCTCACTGTGCCAGACACCTAAATGCACTTCTGACCCATTAAGTTAACTAGTTTCATAACTTCTCCCTAAGGAAAAACTAAGCCCAAATAACCACCTCAGACATATACCCAAACTTTCCACCTGATGTTCTCCAAGCTCAAGTCTCCCCCAGAGCAATATAGTTTATGAAGTGCTTCGTTACACACGCTATTCAAACAATCCAAAACCTCCATAGAAAACTGCACCAGTCAGCCCCACCAGCTATCAAATATGCAGAGCTCCGGCACATTAAAAGGCTCTCCCAAGTTTTCCAGTTCACCCCTTGAGCTAGCTGAGATGATTTCTCAGAGTTTGTCATTCTCTTCCTAAGCTTCAGCAAATTAATCTGAAGCAGAATGAGCACAGTCTACTTTGATTAAAGGTTTTTCTACTAGCAAAGTGGTTTCCTATTAGAAACAAGCAAGCGTACATGGCTGATTTGTTATTAAGCAAAGTAAGGGAATCCTCCCTTTGGCTAAGAAGGAGCACCAGATCTATCAAATGCTGTTTATATTCACAGGATAGCAGAGAAACATTTTCTGTGGTTTTTGCACAGACTGGCTGTTAAGAATTGTTCCTTAATTTCTCTCCAAGCCCCTCCATTAAACGGGAAAGGCCAGACAAGCGGCCAGGCTTGCTGCAGAGCAACACACACAACAAATAAACACAACAGACAAAATTCTTTCCTTTCCTTTCTCACACTGAANAAACAGCATTTTTCTTGCTTTTACTGACATTTCCAGTCAGAAAATTAGAAGCAAGCGAGTGTAGAGGAAAGAACAGCAGCTTGTCACCCTGAATTACACTCTGCCCTGCAGGCTAGTAGGAGCCACGAGCAGCACACCAGCTTGCTCAACCCCTGGGATGGTCTTCAAATCCACTCCTCCCACCAAGCCAAGCAACAACAGCACAGGCACCAAGGTTTGGGAGCTTCTCGGAGCCAGCAACTCAGCTGACACCACTTTCCCAGCCTCTGCACCTGTCAGCTCGTAGTATTTCACAGTGAAAAGTAGGCTGGTCAACTCAAGCCTTCTTGCCACAAGGGAAACGAGCTGGGGCTTACCATTGCCTGGAATGTATTTTCATATATATTTAGATATTTCTGAAAGTATATTTTATTAAAGCTCTTATGTTAAAACTTGGTTACATAACCTTGTATATTGGCTTATCTTAAAAAAGCAAAAGTAAGATCAAGCGTTAATAGGACATCTGGCTGGTTTTATCAGCTTAGTTCCAGCCAAGAGGACCACCAAGAGAGCTCTCAACCACTCAGTGATGGCCAGCTAATGCCAAGAGACTTTCAGACCATACAAACATGCTTTAAGCCAGTCAGAGGGCTGTATTGACTAAACGGGTACTTTATTGACCTGAAGGGTCCATCTATCACTCTGAACCAGTACAGTTCAATAGCTTTCATCTGCTTCCCAGCATGCGGCTTTTACAGAAGAAGCCAATACAGCTCAGGAAGCACAATTAGCATCCCAAACGTAGCTGACACATGTATTAGATGCAGTAGTTACAGCATTATGGCTAGTGCCTGCATACATTTGGAAGAGGACCATCTGAAAGTCAGCTTCATTCATAACTGTCATCAGAACTTGCTTGTTTTCATGCTCCACAAACTCATCTGTAAGAGTTGCATCTGTCTTCGGTGCTTGCTGAGTAGCGAATTAGAACCATAGCTACTGTTTCTTGTTGACTCAGAGCCTGGAAACTTTCAGATAGTTGAGCAGAAGCAGGGTATTTACCTGAGCAAAGTGAGACGATGAAGATTAACCTTGTTAATGCAGCAACGACTCCAGGAGCAGAGCAAAAAGAGTTTGAGAGTTTTTGAAGGTGCATTTGTGTGGCACAGGGCTAATATACCAACGCGAAGTTAATGTCTCAGGTATCAGGGCAAGGATACCTCAGTTTTAATATGCTAAATAGATGTTGCAGTGCTCTCCCCTTAAATATCTCCCTTTGGGCTGAGGCCCCAGCCACCCTTTCCTTTTCCTGCTCCTCTCAGACTTCCTCACCCTCATTCAAAGCAGAACTCGCCCAAAACCAAATCCTTCCTTGGAGGCTCTTGCTTCCCCTGACAGAAATGCCAACACCTCACACAAACTTTATTTCAGGATAGTATCAACTCCACCTCTGATGTTTAGATTTCACAACTGTTGAGCAATAGTACCTTTTCCCCAAGAGACACTACAGCAAATAACCCTACTCTAATGGGGAGCAAGCTCACATTTAAAGAGAAAGGTACTGGTTTAACAAAATGAATCCCTGTCCTTGGTAGACTTTGACACCTTGGCTGGAAAGCTGAGTGTTGAGTGCTTTATACAGGACTGTGGGTATGCAGCATTCCCACAGCAAAGCAAGATACCGACAGGAAGACGCAAGCTCTGCTGAACGAGCACCTCCCAGAGGAAGCTTTGTTTGATTCAATGCTCAGACACAGGGAAAGTCTCCTTGAGCATGGTAGGAAAAAGCACACATTTCATACGCTCCGTCAGGAGTGGCAATTCTGACACCCATTCTGCTTCTGCAAGATGTCCCTGAGCTCAGAGCTATTTCAGAACCCAGATAAGTGCTAGAAGGGACAGACAAAACAGTACAACAAAACCAGACTGTACAAGTACAGAGATGAAACAAGATGTTAGGAGATCCAGGGACTGGCTGCTCTGTTCCCACCTCAGGTTCTCTCCACTAGAGTGTGTCTAAAGAGACATCTAGGAAAAATAACAACCCACAAACCAACAAAAAACCCAAACCAAAAGCAAAACTTGATTTACCAGTATTGACACAGGTCAGAGGTTTTATCCTGGGTTGGAAGCTTGAACCAGACCTATCGTCTTCAGTTTCTTATGAATTGGTGTTCCTATTCGCATCCTCAGGGGATTTTTAGCGCTGACTTTGGAGAGAAATATTATATGCAAGGTGCTTTCCCCACTCCCGCTTGGGACTCCTAGACAAAGAAAGCAGAGCTTTGTAACATTTCAGAGCTACTCGCAGCTACACCAACACCTCCCTGCAGCCTCTCGTAGCCCTTCTGCACCCACTTCAAGTTGTGGCAACTGCTACGCTACCAAGCAGCAGGCTCCACTTGCTTATGCCAGGGCTTCGGTGCTTTTCAGCTCTGTCAAGGGAAAAGGGTCTCATGCAACATGGTGCCCCTCTGCCATCTCTCCTCCCCTTCACTAGGGTGACAAGGCCCCATTTCTCTCCTGCATGAGCTCATATCTCAAGCTAGAGAGCCAGATGGCACATCAGTGAAGGCAGCAATCCAAGCTTTCATTGGTAAAGCTTTACCCCTTGCAGTGGACAGTACAAATATAAATACATGAAAGGAGTCTGATTGTTCAGGAAGGAGCTTGTTAGAGAGCTGGGCAAAAAAAACCCCAACATATAAAGCTGAAGATTCACAGCCTCTCAAGGCTGGAGGCAGAGCTGCAGCAGGGGCTGTGTTGATAGGCAGCAAGTTATGAGCAGACAAGTGATTATGAAGCTTTTAAAGTTGGTTGAAAAGAGATAAACCAGCCACAGAACACGAGTGCTCAAAGTTGAGGGGCAAGAGGGATTTTAACCTCCAGATCCCCTGTAGAGTCAGGAAGTCACAACAGAGGGAGGATTCAACCACCAGACATCCCATAAGGAATATTTATAGATAAAGAAACAAGGGCAGTTATGCTTTGAGTACAGCAGGCATCTGCTGCCACAGCAGCTCCTGTAATTAACGCGCTGCTCTTGAGACACCTGGCAGAGGTTTATAGTCATAACTCACATGAAACATATTGCTGGCATGAAGGAGCCCTCACCCACCTTTGTCCCCAGGACCTTAAGGCAAGGAGGAGGTATTCTCCTTGAACTAAGACCTCAGCTGCTTCCAGGATGGTTTTTGCCAGCAAAGCAAATGGCATTTCACCCACCCGTACCCACAGTACCCTTTAAGCTGAATGCTGCTTCTCATGGTTCCTGTGCCACAGAGCTCCCAGTGCTTCTTCCAAAATGGAAGGCCTTCTGCAAGAGATGGAAAGAAGCACCTGTATCCCCAAAACTACTGACTTCAGTGGATCTGAATATGATTTAGAGATTCCCAAAGGCTCTAGTCCAGCACCCCCTTTCAATTTTCACTGCCCATCTAGCAAAGAAGTGTACTTGTCCCAGCTAATGTCCTTGCAAGCTATGATCTTGCTGGGAATCCAACACACCAAGGACCAGCAGGCAACCGAGCAGTCTCTATGAGCAGCTCTGGGAGGTCAAGGCAGAAGCAGCACACGGATGGCGAGGCAGTACCAGAGGGTGCTGCTCTCCCTTCCCCACCCTGACTCAGGGCTGCAGTCTGTTTCTGGAGCTGGCCCGTCTCTGAGCACCAGGAACTTTCCACTTTGGAAAGCACACCAGTTGTTCCTCCTCTTAAGAGTGCAGAAATCCAGACACAAAGTGTTTTCAGAAAGTCATTCGGTGCAAGGATTGCAGTCTCTGGCACACCTGGGGTGTGCAGGATCACAGCCAGCGGCAAGCTTGCATTCTCCGGGGTAAATACACTTCCATTATCATTTTTCACAACAAGAGAAAGATGGAGGCCAGCAATAACCCCGAGGTGACTGGCATCTAATTTTTCATCATTGGAGTATTTATGGCACAGCCATTTGCAGCATCTTGTAATCACTTTACCGCCTCCTTGACCCCTGGCTCCCCCTTATTCTGCATCTCCTAATTGCATCTGAACAAGCAGGAGGGATGCAGCAAAGTGGATAGATGCAGGAGAGCTGAATGGTTGGTTTGTGATACTTGGAAGGACAGCAGAGGAGTTGCAGAGCCAGGTCTGGCTGTACCCCCCCCCACCAGCTTGCTATGAAACAGGAGCCTTCCTCCTGCCTGACACTGGGTAACCTTGAGGAGTCATCCCCTGCCTCCCCTACTTATTAACATGGTACCAGAGATTAATGAGTTCCCTTCAACAAAGTGTGAAGGCATAAACATTCTACACAGACACTGCCCCACATTCCTGCATATTCATAGCCTCTCCTGGCAGGGTATTGGCAACTACAACAATATTTACATTGACTACAAAAGCCCCTGGGTTAGACAGCATAAAGCGAGGCAGAGATGGACCAGCGTGACACGGATGCAGAGAGGGCCCTGCAAACATATCAAACTACAAACTGCCAGGGTTAGGAGGTACTTGGGTTCAGCAAGGATGACTGTTCCTGAAGGCCACTAACCCCTTGTCTGCCACAACATAAACAGTGCCTCCACCACTAAGCCATTATTTTTACCTCTTCCAAGCCCCCCTACAAACTTCTCAGTGGAGTTTCACACTGCTCTTCAGCTGCCTGGAGGATGTAGTTTCAGTCCCGTTCACTGTGTCAGGCAGGAGTTGCCTGAAGGAAAAGGAAGCGTCCCACACTTTGTAACTACTTTGCAGCAGCACAAAAGCAGGAGATAAAGCCTTGTTGCCTGGGGCTAGCAAGGAGTCTGCTTGCTCCCAGCCTCCTCCTTTGCCTTCCCTGTACAGTGCACACCAAACTGGTGCAACAGGCTTCAGAGATCAGCTCTGCCTGAGAGCATTATACCGATTCAACTTACAAGATAAATCCCAGCTGCATTATTTGTATTTATAGTCCTGCTTACAGAAGCATGAGCCACGTGTGGGATTTGCTGATGTAGTCCAAAAAAATCCACATTTTTGGACAAAAGCGTCAGTGATCTCACCCAGACATAAAGTACAATTTAGGAGGTTGTTAAGAAGTTACAGACTTATTTAGGAATATCAAGAGATACCAGTCTGTTTAGAGCTCTTTCCTCCACAGCCTCTGGTAATTCAGAGTGGCATAACTGCACAGTTCTACAGCCCTGGTGCTTTCTTCCTGTGTATTAAGGAACTCATGATAATTTCCAGATCAAGACTGCTGTCTAACCTGATGGAAAAAGCTGATGTGAATCAGAAAGGCAACAAGGTCAGACCTCTGTTTAAAAAACAAAACTGGTGTTAAAGCACCAAACAAAATATTGGAAAACATGCTGTTGGGAAAGAGGCTTGTATTGTGTCTCCCAGGGGAGTGCTTAGCTGACTTAACGGGTCATCTCCAATTCTAGTTTCTAGGGTGCTGTCACTACCATTGCACAAAATAACACTGCACAGGGGAAATGCATTTATTACTTATTTTTTCCAAAAGCGTTGCAAAAATGAAAGATCTGCGAGTCTGCTGGAAGAGTCCAGTCCAAGAATGGAATTTTAAAAAGCCCTTTTTAAAAGTCTACAACTTGTGTAGTGCATGGGTGATCACAAACCAGTATCGGTTCTGACACCTGCCCTGTTGGTCTCCAATAACCAGCGAGAACAGTATCAACTTGGGTGCCTTGCTGCCCAAGTGAGCTCACTCCAAAGGACAGCTTTATTTTCTTCCCAGAAGAAGATTCCCAGATTCTTCCCCTCTGCTCTGCTCTGCTGAGACCCCACCTGGAGTACTGCGTCCAGCTCTGGAGCCCCCAACATAGGAAGGACATGGACCTCTTGGAGCAGCTCCAGAGGAGGGCCATGAAGATGATGAGAGGGCTGGAGCCCCTCTGCTGCGAGGACAGACTGAGAGAGTCGGGGTTGTTCAGCCTGGAGAAGAGGAGGCTCTGGGGAGGCCTTATTACAGCCTTCCAACACCTGAAGGGGGCTACAGGAGAGCTGGGGAGGGACTTTTTACAAGGGCATTTAGTGATAGGATAAGGGGGGAATGGCCTCAAACTAGAAGAAGGTAGATTTAGATTAGATATTAAGAATAAATTTTTAACTTTGAGGGTGGTGAGGCACAGGAACAGGTTGCCCAGAGACTTTGTAGAAGCTCCATCCCTGGAGGTGTTCAAGGCCAGGCTGGACGGGGCTTTGAGCAACCTGGTCTAGTGGGAGGTGTCCCTGCCTATGGCAGGAGGATTAGAACCGAATGATCTTCAAGGTCCCTTCCAACCTGAACCATTCTATGATTTAGGAAAAGCAGCAGCATGGCTGCTCAGCCTTACCAGGGTGGCTCCGCTGTGCAGCGGAGGCTGTAGTTTGAACCCAGTGTTGGTGAGTGCATAACTGCAGGAAGCGCACAAAAGCAGAGCTATATCTAGAGCCACTTCTTTGCCCAATTTGTTTAGATGGCTTGCTTCCAAGGTTCATGCCCACCATCCATCATCACATAGGACAAACCAAGCATTACAGTCTGCAGGACACTCTTCTATGGGGAAGCCAAGTGCATCTGAGCTCACCAGTAGCCTCTACCCATCACACCACCCACCCTGCTTCTCTTAAGGGCTGGTAGCACCTGCAGCACATCTGGCCAGGCATACAACCAACCAGCAGCACAGCACCCTCCCCTTCCACACAGCCCTGGCCAGCCAGCTGGAGGTAGCAGAGGGGAAGGATTTGCCCTTTGGAAAAGCTCAGTGTCCAAATGACAGCACAACCCAAGCTCCACTTAAACAAAAAACACCCCACTTCTCATTAAAGTGAACAGACAGCTCTGTGCAGAAAACATATTCCAGTCCCCTGCACTATTGATTTTCCTGTGAAAAGAGACAAACTAATCCTTTAAACTTAGCTGCTTCAATCTGTGGTCCTGCAGTTGCTTCACTATTGTACAAAAGGCTGACTCTCCTACCCAGCCCTAGCAGCAGGGAGGCTTGCCTTTTGGCTGATGTTTCTTTTACTCAAAATCAGTTACAAGGAAAGCAAGAAAAACCACACAGCAGAAGCTGAACTCCAGCTCTTAGGTCACCAGTACAACAAGTTTACATTCCACTTTCACAATACCGCACTCCCACCTCTCCTCCTGCCAGGTCAGAAGAACCTCTTATTCACACGGCCAATTATTATCTGAAGTTCCCTTTACATTAGGAAACACGAGGGGTGTGGGAAACTCCGAAAGAGCTAGTTTATCTGTCATAGGCATATGACGAGTGAGCAATTGAAAGAATTTATTGACAAGCCTGCAGAAGAGGAATGGACCAGGATGAGGGAGGCAGGATTTATGCCATATTAACAAGGCTGTGTGCCAATTTCAACCTTATTAGTTTCACAATAAAAAAAGCCAAGAATTGCCTTCCTGTCCCACACCCAGACACCATTTATTTTAAACGAACTTGGCTCCTGTCCTTCTTCAGCCACTTCAGAGCAAAGCAGCAACTTAACTGACCTTACTTTTTGGAAGCTGACTATATGAGGCATGAGAAGACTCCAATCAGCCCGAGACTGGGCTTTTAGCCAAGCAAAGCTGTATTTCAGAGGCACCTGTAACAAACAGGACTATTGATATTTATGCTTAATGCAGTACTAATTCATCTCCTGCCACAGCAATGGCTCAAAACTCAGGTGCCTGTACATACAGAAGTGGCATAATATTCTGGACCCTTGAGAGGCTTTTACCTATTTTGAAGGCTTTCAGAACTGCATCTACGCACAGAAGTAGCAGCTGCCTTTTTTGTACATTTGTTTCTATTTCTGTATCAGTATTATAACAAAACACATCAGAGCATTTGTGGTATGGAATATAATGCAATACCTTTGGCAAAGTCTTACCACAAATAACTTCTTATAGGATATGCAGGGTGACATGCTAATAGAACCCCACTCCTGCTGCATCCTTACTGTAATCTGGGGTAACCTGGAACATAACAATGCTACAGTTTAAACAATTTATTTAAACAAGACGATGGCTTCACACCAGCAAGGTAAACTTCCATTAGCTTTTCTTCCTTTCCCCCAGCTCACCCTGGCAACCCAGGGCAAGCAGCCCAAACCTTTTTGACTGATGTGCTGTGAAATCAGCCCTCCCTGCTCCAGACACCTCCCACTGAAGCAGCTACCTTCCCCACCGCTGGTTCTCAAGGTCTCTAGACACTGAGACCTGTAAGAATAAATATCCAGGAGACAGCAGCTGTGACCCATTTATTACCGGATGCTGCTGCAGGGCACAGCAGAGGAAGGCAGGGCAGAGCAAAAGCACTTGCTGCAAAGGGAACAAGCAGAGCAAACCCAGGTGTCCTTGGAAGAAGCACTCTGCTTGCAGCACTGCTCCAGCTCTGGTTCTCCAGCTTCCAGTTGGCAAGAGACAGCTTAGATCAAGCATGGATGTTCAAGTACTGCCACAAGGGCTCCCCTCATATCACTGCTGGAAGGTGAAAAAAAATAAAACAAAAAACCCACAAAGAAAGCCCACAGAGGCCAGAAGGTAATCACAGAGAGGCCACAAGAGTCTCATGCACTGAGCAAGCCAGTAAAACTGCCCTAGTGCAGGCAAATGTATCTGGAAAGATCCGCTTTGACAACGAAAATCACACACACCTTTACCCAGAGCAGAGGGTGTGCACACACATGTGGCACAGTCAGGAAGGAGAAATGCCGAGGAGGGAAGCAGAACACGTACACTAGCAGCACAAAGCACAGCGCTCCAGCCTATAGCCAAAGAGGGCCAGGAAGGCAGCACCACGCCGAGGCAGACGGGATCTACATCGACACTTATCAGTTCAGCCTTCGCATTTGCCGATTAACTTCTGCTGGCACTGAGCAATTGTATGTGTCCTCAGACTACCTCCTCACCCCCCTGCACAGTCTCCCGTGGCTGCAGCCCGGCCCCCGCTCTGGTCGCTGGGTATTCTGATCAGAGCGTCAGGCTGGGGTGACATTGTCCCCTTCTGAAGGGGGACGGTAAGCGCCTGCAAGCCCGCTCATTTTATTCACTGCACAAGCACGTTTCCAACTGGGATAATCTCCATTAAACCATCTGCGCTCCCATCTTTGCTCGGCCCGCACCCGCTGGGCTGCCTGCGATACTGCAGCATCTGTGAACCGGCAAAAGCGGATGCCGCGTCCTTTTCCCAATCAGCTAAAAAACCAACAGAGACGCAGACAGAACAGATGCACCTGGTAGCTTTGACGCGCTACTGAGCCAGGCTACCAGGAGTACCTGTGCCAGTGCCTCTTCTGAAAGGCGTACGGCTCCCTCTGAGAATTTAAGCCATTTCCTTTCCATCATGGGAAGACACCATGCCCCAAATTGCCAGAAGAGGAGGGCTGAGAAGAGAGTAGAGGTTTTAGCTACAACGGCTGCCCTGGTGCAGAAGACAAGCACTGTTTGCCAGGTCATGAATGCATTTTGGATCAGACACTGAATTGCTGCTGATCCCCAGGATTTAATCTCTTATTTATCTCAGTATCTGCTTTCTAGAAACAAAGACTATCATGCCACACTCCTACATTACTGGAATAGAAAGACAAGAAAATGTTATGATGAGAGATCCGAAACTTAAATCCACTGCCGCTTCCCCACAGCCTACACAGAAGATGTGTGGCTGACCTTACAGAAATCATTACAGAGCAACTGCATTGAAGTGTGAATTCAGTGTGGAGAAAACTCAACCCTGTCCTTAGCATTGCCATCGAGACAGCCAAGGGACTCAGGAGTCACTTCAGCTGTTGAGGACATGACAGTGTGGTGACAGATCTGAAGGGAAGATAGAAAGCCATCGATCTGCTTTAACTGTAATCAGTGCTTGCCTTCAACAAGGTCGCTGGGCCATCTAACATGTGCCTTTCTTCCAGCCGATTTGCCCTGCATGGTCTTGCCCTCGCAGGCGCGGAGCAGCACGGCAAGGCTCACCTTTCAAACCTCCCAGGACTCCTACAGTCCTAAAGAAGCAGCAAATATTAGCAGCAAGTGATGGAACAGGAGCAAAAGACTATTTCAGTATTTCCTGTGCTTGCTTTCACTTATTTGTTTTGCAAGCCTTTATTTTCCAAGGCAATTTACAAACAAGAAGCAAGATAACCATTTGTTCAGACAAAGGTTAATAGAGGCCTAGTGGTCTCTGAAGACTCTGTAGTCACACTTAGGTGTGAAATTTTGGAGTAGCAATAAAGATGCTGAACAGACAAGCAAGTCTCAAGAGAAGGATTTAATCTGTCTAAATATTCTCATTATGTACATAGTTTTCAGCTTCCAGTCACAGTGATCAGAGCAGAGATGGCTTCCAGAGGCCTTTTTGGACAATAAACCATGAAACAGGATTTTTGCATCAGTCATTATTCCCCTCTCCACCCCCAGCTCGAAGAATCAACGTTTGAAATGTTTTTTTACTGAAAAGACGACGTAGCATTGGGAGAGAGAGTCGACAGGAGGAAGGCAGCACAGAGCTTTGGCAGACTGGTCATACTTGGCACAAGACAGCTCCCATTGGCACCATTTTCCCAGCAAACCTCAAATAGATTATTTCTCCTGGTAGTCCAAAAAAGGCTTTCTGTGGGGCCACACACAGAGTAAGAAATACAGCACTACATCCAGAGACTAGCTTCACTGGAACAGGCAAGAGGTTCCAGTTACATCCACCAATCTTGCTCCTAAAAGTCACTTAAAGCTAAATACAGTGCTAAGATGAAGTAAGAAAACTAAGAGGCAGGCATCTAGGACAAAAGGGCTGATCCAAAAACTCAGCTGCTTTCTTTTGGGATCGCAGTGTCCATCTGTCCCCTTGCCACAGGGGAACTTAGCCTGCAAAAACAGACCTTGTTTGTCCACTGAAACGTGGAACCTGAATTATTCCAACAAGCAAGAATTCAAAAAAGAAGTCAAGAAAACAGAGCAAGTTCTCTATGGGTATGATCCCCTGGGACCAAGAGAATAGCTATATTCTTGATGCATCTCAGCCCTCCTCACTTCCGTGTCGCCTTTTCCCCTTCAGACAGGCAGGTTTCTTGCATGTTCAACACTCCACTTCTATACATAAGAAGCTTGGACAAAATTCGTAGAGATAGTTACAGTGTTTTGCTATTATATTTTTTGCTTGAAGTCAAGTGACTTCCTACCCTGCTCTCCCGTCCCCAGGTTTCTCTCAGAAAATGTAAGAGCTTTAACTACTGGTCACTAGCTGTCCACGTTGCAAACAGGAGAGTGGGGAAAAAACATTAACCAGCACAGTCTCTTCAGAGGCAGCCCAAACTTGGAGACTCTGTTAGTGCTGTGGGTCTGAATGTTTTATAAGTGACTACATCCCTTATCCCTCTCTAGGGAAGTCATCATTATTTTTTGTTTTCTGGAGAATAAAAACACACAGGTCAAGCAGAGGGTGGGACCAGCAGAGCTGGAGGTAGAACAAGTCCCAGTTTACTCCCATACTCGTCCAGGAAGAAGTATTAGAAACCTTAACAAAACCCCAAAACTCAGAGGTAAGGCTGACACCCAGCAGTCTCCTAAAAACAGTGACTGTGGGACACTCCCCTCCCCCCTTCCAGTAATCCACCATAGACTGGTACATGCTCCCACAAACAATCCTTCCTTACTTTCAATGGGGAGCAGAGAAAAGCACCGAAACCCTTATCCCAATTACTGAGCAGGGAAGAATTAACCACTGCCAAAGACTTTGCAGATATTTATTCTCCAAATCCACAAGAGAAGACAAGCAGAGGGAAAAGCTCCTCTGGGAGTTATGTACACAGACAGCAAGTCTAATGCTTACACAGTCTTAATTTTTTAATTTTTCAAGTCCTACCAACAATTATGTTCATGAATTATAGACATAATATCTGAGAGATGCAGCAGTAATTAATGCATGTCTGCCTTTTCTGACTAGCTCCTTCTGCTGGGTCAGGGAGAGTTATTGAAATTCAGGAAGGAAATCTTCAATCTTCTGGAAGTTTTAAAGAAACAGACCAAGACACAATTTAATAAAGCAATAATATTTCTCTTAAATAATTAAGTAGGCTTTGACATTCACTAATATTTCAGAGGCCTAGCTCTTACTTTTGCAATAACACCGGAACAAGTGCACTCAGGGATGTGATCCACTGCAAGTCCAAAATGTACTAAACTGCAAAATTGCTTCAACTAGCCTTTGCCCCTGGATTTCTCTGCACACATGCAGCCATCTTCACTCTTTTTTCTTAAAATTCTCACCAAGACCCGTAACAGAAGACATGCTATGCAGCAACTCTATACCTCCCTCTTCTTTCTTTGCCCTACTGACATCTGTCTCCAGGTATGAGCGCTCAACTCTCCCCAAGCTCTAGAGAAACAGTGTTTATCATCCTTTGGGAAAAACCTTGGTTTCACAGCAGAAACACAGCACAGTAATAGATGCAATAGACAATCCTAAACTAGACAGAAAGCTATTACTAAAGCAGCATATAGCACTGGATGTTGTTTAAGTGGGCTGTTTCCATCATCTCTCAAAAAAGCAGATTCTCCTGCAGCATAAACAGTTTTATTCGCATGAAAAATGCACTCAAGAGAGCTTAATATATTTGAGTATACTGACAGCAATTACCTCAAAGCAACAATTACTTAGCCAGCCGCTGAAAAAAACCCACCCTTTGGCATGGACGTATCACCTGCTTAAGCAATATAAAACTACAGAGCAAGGAGGACAGAACTCTCCTTAAACTCAGAATTGTAAGGATTATTCTGATGGCCACCAAACTGAAACACAGCCCTGTCACCAAGAAGAGAGAGGAAGTATTTGGCCAAGAAGGTCAGAATGAACCAGAAGCTTCGTGCCTCTGTTGTTCACTTGAGCCACATCATCTCTACTTGAAAAAACTCTACACACTACAAGTGAAGTTTAAATGGAAATAATGGTCATCCCAGCTACAGAAACTCACCAGATACAGTCTGTAAGCATCAATTCGTCGAATTGGTCCCCAGCACTTGTCTGTATCATTATACTTTGTGCCATCTCCAACACTGCAAGAATGGTTGCCAGTGGCACTGCTGGGAAAGGAGGGAGAAACAAAAGACAGTAATTAACTCCTAGCAGATGTCTTCCCCTCTCTTGCATTCAAGAAAGAGGAATGATCAGAGACCTGAAGTATCCATTTCTCCCTTCCTTCCCCAAACACCCTCCCTCCTGATATTTTCTGGACTGTGTAACACAGCAAGCCGCTGAGCGCCATTTAAAGGCAAATTCTTGGATTGCCCACAATTATTTACAAGTTTGGTCACCAAGCTAGCAAGTTTAGGTCATACATGGATCACTGCAATTTTCCATTTTCAGGTCATGAGTCCAAATCCAGCCCAGTATAGTTCTGATCAAACCAATCTCTTTCATTATCTGTTTTTATTTGAGAAACAAACTGGTCTCAGTCCAGAGCTAAGTCCATGTAGCGTCACCACTTGCTGGTCACAGGCTTGGTAAGCATCACACCTCTCAGCTCTTATCCAAGGAGACAGATGCACAGAGTACAGTAATCAAACCACAGGTTTGATACCAACGGGTATTGAGCAAAGAGTCCCATGTCTGCAAGGTGCTGAAGCTGGAAGTACTTCACACCTGAGGACTCATCTGAAATCAGGTCAGCTACTTTTCAGGCAGGCAGCAGGCACTCGGGTGGGGAACATAAAACAACTTCACCTTCCCACCCACAAGTGATGAGCTGTCCTTGAGTCATTTCTCTACTCCGTTCTTCAGAAAGTAGAGCGATCCCAGTCAGACTTATCACCCCATCAAATCCAAAAGCCTGCTCTCTTCTCTGTTAACACACAACCCCACAGCAGTAAGCACACTTACCAGGTCACTTGCATGAGAGAGACCGGTACAGCCGCTGCATAGATTGCCAGGTCCCCATAGAGGTAGATAATTATGCAGAAATAGAAGAGGTTGACACCCACTGCAGGAAAAGGAAATATTGTACAGAACCCTGTATTGAACACTGCACTTCAAATACACAAAAATTTTTCAAGGTCTTAAAAATAAATCACCATTTGCCTCCATAGTTTACTTCTTTCTGCAGCAACCACACCCAAGGGGTCACACCAGTAGCTTAGGGAAGTGAGCAAAGAGCATGGGAACTGATGGGACACGAGGTACCTCAGTGCAGCTGCTTCAGGAGATTCCTTACCATCGGCAACTTGAGCCAAGGTTCAAACCTGCAAAGCTTGAAAACTCTGTTTCTGCAGCCCTCTCAACACCCTGTGCCACAGTGTATTGTGCTCCTGCCCCATACTGTTTTCTTGGGTGTTTTTTTCTTTTCTTTTTTTTTTTTTTCTCTCTCTTTAAGCTTGTCATCCCTTCACCTAAGAGATTAAAAAAATGTCTAACACAAGTTAATTGGGTGCACAGAACAGCCTTACTGGGGCACAAGGAGACACTGCTGTGGAGGGCTAAAGTCTGCAGGGATAAAGAAATGCTTCATGAGACCCCAGCATTCTTTTCTTCCAAGCGAGTCAGTATAAATCTCACCAAGGAAAACCAAACTGGAACATATTTTAGTTCAGAGACAGGTGAGCTACAAAAAAAAAAAAAAAAGCCTCAGATTTGTTTCATTCAGGAAGTTGACAATGAAGGAAAACAGCTCAAGGAACCTGCCCATACTTTCAAGTTGCGATGCCACCTGACACTTAATCCTAATACAGGTTGGGCAAATCAATTCACCTCTCCAAGCTTCGCATGGACAACTATCAAACAAGAACAGCATTACTGCAGCACTGCAGTAACATGGACTAGTATTTCTACAGTGCCTGCATGCCCCAAAGTTTTACCATGTTTTGCCATCATACTGCCCCTGAATCTCTGGATGTCAGGAAAAGTTAATAGGCATTCTCCTTCATTTAAATTATTTAATATGCTGAGCCTACTTAGCAGACAACATTCTGCCTCCCCAAAAAAGGGCTGTATTGGGAAAGTAGCAAGAAAACTTCCCTGCTTCTGCAAGGCAGCACACTAAGCCAGTACACCAGAGCTGTTCCTGGTTTGTCTAAACAGACAAATGGGGATCTTGCAGAAATTGTCAGATCATTTCATACAGTTGCCCCTTGTTCCTTCCTCTGTGAAGGATTTACGATGGCTTCACAGTTAAGGAGTCTCTGCGTTCTTCTGAAGATGGCAACAAGCTATCTACCAGTTTTCTCCGATTTCCTATTAAAAAGCGTTCACAATTATAATAAGTATCTGACATAGGACAGAAGCTGCAAGACACACTAAGCACAGGACTACACAGATTCACATTTAGATTCTGTTTTGGGATCTGATACTCATCTTGGGCCTTAGCTGTCCCCCTCCCCCAAAATAAGGCTAACACAACCAGTTAATCCACAGCAGCACCACCAGGTACCCACCAGCACACACTATACCCCCGTTCCAGTGCCAGCTTCTCTGTATGTGGGAAGTCCAGGTGACAGTCCTCTCCCAAACTCATCCTCTCGAAGGCAGGAAGACTTTAGCGTCAATTCTTTTATAAACTGCTACTGACCCTCCCTGATCAATACTTTCATTACTGGACACAAAACGGGAAAAAAATAATCAATGACTTCCTGTGGAGAAACAGTATGGTAGATGTGCCTAGAATCCATTATTGCAATAAATGACTGCTCGGTCCCAGAAGAAAGCACCCAATATAACAAATTAAAAAAAATATTTAAAAAAGGCATTTCTTCAGAGCCAGCTCTTCTGAAAGAGCATACAGACCCTTCACAGCCTAAACCTGAGGCAGCTCCCTTTAAGGAAGTAGACAGTCTGAAATTGAGATTTATCCCCAGCTTACCTCCCAGGACTGCAGATTCAACTCCTGTCAGATTGCTGAAAATAAAAATCAGTCAAGAGAAAGGAGCAGAGAACTCGCTAGAAATCAGAGGAATTGAGGTCTACTGCAAATCTTCCACCAGCCTTCCCTCTGAAGGCTGTAAAGACACCTTGGGTTTGGATCTGTACTTCGTATATTGTGAGCTAAAGCCCACCCAGACATTTGCTAGCTGTGAAACTGCAGAGGTTGATGCTTGAAGCTGGGAATTACCAAGTGTGGCCCAGTTTCTCAACCCTAGGCATTAGCAAATGGTCACTAAGCAGCTGCCTTTATTGAAGACCTTCTGTGCAGCCATCAGAAGGAAGCACTTCAGCAAGGACCTGCAGAGGGAGGCACTTGTCTCCTCTCTGCAACCACTCAGTAGACCAGAGGGTGTCTCTGAACCAGGACTCAGCAACAATATAAGGATGGAGCCTCATTACTGAGCACCGAGGAAGGGGAAGCAGCAAATGAGTTACAGCTGCCCCAGACCCTTCGCTGTGTACCTCATCTCATCTGGAAGTCACAAGTTGTTTCAAGCTATAGTCTGCAGCTGTTCCAGCTGTCTTCCTGCAGAGAGATTCATCCCCTTGTATTGGGCCGAGTAGGTCCTGGGGAGGATCCCTAACACAGAAATCAGATAACTCTGGCTAAAGCAACATTAAGAAGAGGGATTAAGACTTAAGAGTCCTAAGCAGTTTATATCACTTTGCTAGGAAGTGTACCTAAGTGCCTGATGGGAGGGAAGTACATGCACTCCCAGCACCCTCTACTGGCTGAGCAGCAGCCAGCATCAAGGCAGAGATGTCTAGAAGGCAACTGCCACATGCTTGGCTGGCTTGAGGGGTCGTTGCCATCTCCCTCTGTGAAGCACATGCAAAGCAGGGGCCTTCTGGAACTTGTTTATGGGAGCACTCTGCCTCCTGTGATGCCCCAGCCCTCCTGCAGCTGAGCAGACCTCTACAGCAGAATACTCAGCAACACTGCTAAGCTCTTGTTACATGGCACTTGCTCTCAGGGTACTTCCCAAATATTACTCCCCTGAGGATTATTGCGAGATAGGGAAGTGTTCAGAGTGTTTTGCCGATGGCAAAGCATACAAGCAACAAAACTCGCCTAAAGTCAGAGCAACCCAGCACTACAGGCAAGACTAGGAACAAGACGTTACTGAGCCTCCAACCCACGCTCGCATCACCTCTCCTATGACTAGGAAAACAGCAGCCTGGTCCAAGGTGGATTATTTGGATAGTCCTCAGTGATTTAAATCTACAGAGACTCTGAAGAGGCATGCAGGAAAATTAAAGTTTTCTTGATTGGACTTTAAAATCAACAATAATATAGTTCAGAGAATCTTCACTCCTTCAGGCCAGCTGTCCCTCAGAGGCAACGGTCTTACACTGGCATAAAGCTGATGTAATGGAATGGAAAAATCCAGCCCATCATGTCTTTGTAAGGTGACCAGTGAACGAGAGAAAAATGTCACTTTCCACAAGAAATGGGGCCTGACAGGCTTAAAACTACACAACCATAGTGTCTGATGATTTTCTGGCTCTGCACAGCATTTCAAATGTACTGTTTTACCAGTTTCAGGATACCTAACACTGTAGTTTGCATTTCCATCGTGTGCAACAATGGATATGGCATTACTGCAGTACAGTTGCAAGTTTGTTCCCTGGCATACAAGAGACATTTAAAAGCAAAAAGACAAGACATCTGCCTATCACAGGTGCACCAGGGACCCTTTCAGCAGTTTATGTCCAGCAGCTCTCTTGGTGACTCCCCAGACACAGGCAATTCTCAGAAGCTCTCCCCAGAAGTCTCTCTCCTTCAGACTGATACCTACAGGCTTTAGGGAAGCCCAAACACCTTATTCTCAAATGCTACAACCAAGATGGAACTAGCAAACACTACCGCTGGGCTCTACTGCTTTAGACAGTGAAGATCAGAGGATAGATGTGGTTCGGTTAAGGGCAGACAAAAAAGGCACTGACTTACAATTACCTGCCTCAAGAAACTTGCCCCTTAACCTGCAGTATTTTGGCTAGTTCTGCTACAACCACAGCACCCTCCCCTTCATGCAGGTTTGGCCCACACAGCCCATAAATACTCTTTGTAGAAACATTACATAGGGGGGTGACTACAGTCCACAGAGAGAAGGAGTGACACTTTGGGGTGGAATCATCACAAACTCGGTATGCAAACCCACACTGAGAAGCACACAAACCTAAGGAAAAGCCATACACGCACAACGTGCAGGAGGACCTGAAGGGACTTTTGAAAATGTGAATCACTTACCTTTGTTGAAGAACATGGAAGCCATCTGGCCCATTTCCACCCTCTCGGTAATTTCAAAGATATTGGGTGAGCCACGTCTCTCTGCAAGAAAACAAGAAATATTTCAACAAGTCCCTCCAACAAACCCAGAGGCCAGACTATCTGAACACACTCAACAGGCTCTAGCAACAGTCTGAAGGACAGTATGACTCCACAGCTGCAGAGTCACTGGTCCAATTACTCTGCTGAAGTTTGTTTAAATGTGTTTTCAAAGTAAGATGTTCTCATCTTAGTGACCTAGAAGGAAAAGATCTTTATCAGACTGTAGAAGGTGAACTGAATTCTCAATGAGTCTTATCTCGCAAGTGCTAAGGACTTTGAGATGTGAACAAATGGAATGGACAGAAGAGTCCTGCTCCACTTGCTGGAGTCCTCTGGGACACTGTCTGAAGAGAAGAGGTCTCGGATCCAGTGAAAGCATGAACTGGGTACTTACGAACTGACAGGATAGGTCGTGTCTCTGCTCGCTCGTAGCCATCTTGGAGAACATCACTGTCAGATACTCCAGAAGAAGAATCCTCATCCTCATCATCCTCCTGGAAGAAAAGACCAGACTACTGCTGAGATGTCTGCTATCCACAGTACAGGCTGTGGCACCACCAGTGTCATGCTCTCACTTCCAGAAACTCAAACAAAGGTCCCAAACAGGGATGGGCAGGACATGCAAGCAAAGGGAATTCACCAGGGAACCCTTGGCCAGGGCTTGGGATGCTATGGAGAGCAGAAGAGGGCACCAGCAGAGCAGGCTAAAGTCAGCGACAGGCTCTGCTGTCTTAGTATGTCATGCACACTGCAACAGTGCCCAATTCATGTAGTGATATGTGGCACAAGGAAGTTAAACTTCTGGCAGACCTGCAGAACTGGTAAAAAAAAAAATCCAAATGTATATACTCTTAGCCAGTCAGAACAGACACTTCTATCTCATAACTCCAACCCACTAACATACAGGCAGGGATCTAAATCAGTGCAAACAATTATGCCTCACACTGATCCAGAAAAGCCACTAAAGCCAGGATCAAAAAAGCTGGAAATGAATTTTACAGCAAGGACATACTTCAGGACTGTCCACTCCCTGGGATACAGCCCAAGTGACAGCAAGGACATTCCAGGCTGTCCCAGTTAAATGACCTGAGATCAGTAAGGATTTATAGACCTCAGCACACTCCAAACAGCACCAATATATTGGCTGCCACCTCTCCACATTCACTGAGCAGCGCTTCTGGGCAAGGAGAGCACAATCAGTAAGAAATGTGAACAGCACAAGAGATTTTTCAAAGCAGGAGCAGAAAATCCGGTCTTTAATGAGCAACCCTACAGGGAACTAACAGCCATATTTTATATGGCAAAGTTAGGTACAGTAGCAATTTATTCCTTTAGAGTTACTAATGAGGCAAGGCAAAGATGCAGAGGAATCTCAGGCAAGTCCTACAGGATAAAAGAGCAAGCAAAAATGGAAAATTGAAGTCCACACAAACCTTGCGTTTTTCCATTCTCTTCCATCGCAGCTGGGCATTTGCAGCAGCCATGGCTTCTACCACAAAGGTTGTAGTCATATAGCTAAAGGAATTAAATTGGTATCAATAACAGTCAAGAACTTCCACTGAACAGAGTGGAGAATTATTTTCATCTGTTTGTAGAAGCAAACAAACAAACCAAACCCACATTTTCACCAACTCCCCCCCTCCCCACACCACAGTTTTGGTATAGTGTTCTATCTCAGTTTGCTGCTCCCTTCTGTCCTTGAGATTAAGGTGTTCACGCAGACCACAAAATGCAGTAAAATATAAGATGCCTTCAGGTATAAGAAAACACTTCAGATACCTGGAAGGTACCTTCCTAGTGTTTCTGTGGGTTGAAGAAGGCAAGAGGACCCTCCTCTTTCTAGGGCCTAAAACTAGCACAGTACTATTGTGAAGCTTATCTATTAAGGCCTGTGGCAAATGTACTATGGACCCCCCTTAAAGAATCTTGCAAATGGCATCAGAAACAAAGCAGTGATACAAGACCAAAGGGCAGATAACACAGGCATGCAAATACACTTTGCTGCCGGTCAAGGGAAAAGCTGTTCAGGGAGACAATGATATTCCTTCCATTGGTGGCTCTCACTATCTCAGCTAAAAACAGTCCTATAATGAGAAAAACCCCACTTTCAAATCAATCTTATTAAAGGCTTCGAAGTGCTTTCTCACTGCTTCAGGAACTGACCTCACTTATGAAGCTAAAATGAGAGATTAGTTTTTGCAAGAAAAAAAAAAGAAAGCAGCTCTATTCTGAGGCACATGTAGCTATTTCCATATAGACTTTTCTTGCGCTGAAGGGTCCCCAGCAAGCACGAGGAAATCGCAAGCACCAGAACAAAAGCAACAGGGCAACATAGTACTTTGAGCTGCATTTTCTCATTTTAACCTGCTGCAGTTTTGGTACACATTTGGAGGCTTGTGCTCTTCTGCTGAGCTTGAAGGATTGTCTGCTGGTGCCAAGTTTCATACACTGAATTTACACTTTTAAACTAATACATCTAAAAGTAATTGCCTCCAAAGCTCCCACAGTTTATCAAGCCTTTGCAGCATACAGCTTTGAGGTGGGGAACTTACATTCATTACTAGTCAGTACTGATGATTCAGTACCTCTATCTAGCAGCACCTAACAGAACTGAAAAGCACTGCTTCCAAATTAAAGGCACATTCACACCAACAGAGCTGGTTACCAACAAGACAGGAACTTCTAAATTCCATTCTTACAAACAAAAGGAGGGAATTTAGGTTTATTTTATTTTAAAGCAAAGGAAGAAGCAAGCAGGGATTCAGAGTCCATCAGAAGACAGCAATTCTATTAATAACTACTTAGACGTCAGTGCTGTATCAACAGCCTTCAGCTCCACCTGCTGCTCCAGCAAGGAGACATCTGGGCAGAAGCTCATGGCCAGCCAGCGTGAAAATCATGAGACCAGTTCCAAGGTTTCAAGCAGCAAAGGTGTGTGAGGGGAATAAGATGGGCGCAGCTATACAGCAATTTGTTTTCCTGACACTCTTGCAGCTGCCCAGAGCATTACCAGAAGCCAAGAGAAAACTAACACAACAGGTCTGCATCACATCCGCAAATCACAAAGCAGAGAAATTAACCCGTGTCACCTGTGACCGGGTTAGTGTTTGGGGAACTGATCCATGACAGGGGCAAGGATAGGATGTATCCACAGGGAGGACAATGTCAAAAAAAGGAAGCTGGCAGAAAGGTCCCAGAAGACTCTTAACTGGAGAAAATGTCTTTCCCATCAGTCGGGAGATGGGGTGTAGCACCATATTGCTGGCAGTCAGAAAATACATCCCTCCAAATAAGGTCCACAGGCAACACAACTGCAGAGACTAACTCTCAAGCAGCTGAGGGACAGGATCACTCAGAAAAGCAGCAATAGTCCTAGCACTGTCCTTACAGCTCCACCCAGCTGAACCCCCCAACCTCCTAAAGACACATACATCCTACCTCATAAATCCCAGGAACATTAGGAGAATGAGGCTGACGAGCCACCCTGCTGTCGCAAAGGCCTTAGGCATGGTTAGGGCTCCTGTCCCGACGATGAGATTGAACATGTAAACCAGACCAACCTGCAATCATCCACATAATCCAACGTAAGAGTCTGCAGCTGTGCCAGAGATCATCCAAGACACCTCACATGCATGCTGATTTAAATGGAGGGAGCAATCTTTCAGCGAGCCTATGCTAGAAACGATCATAGGAGGGGACTGATAACCAAAGAGAACAAAGCAAGTGCCAGCACATTTCTGGAGAAACTGATATTCCTCTAGATTTTTCTAATTACTAAAAAAAAAAAAGTATTTTCTTTCCAACTTTTAGAGTTAGAAAGCATGTGAGCTTTTTGTTTGTTTCTTTTCAAATCCACTGCCTTCCACCAGAAGGGCCTTCACTGTGGGTCAGGGTCTCTCCTTATTTTCTGATCTGAACCTAAGCAGTTATGAGTACGTACGCAAGTTACCTTCCACAATCTGTTGTTGTTCTTTATTCTTAGTCAAGCAGGAAATATCCAAACAGAATTCTAATTCAAAGCCTGCTTGACATTTCACCAGCAGGCAGCTGAGCACACTCTGAAGAAGGGAAAGGATTTTATCCTCTCTGGCAATGAGGTTTTTTCTGCCCAGAGGCAAAAGATAACTGTGCACCTGGACAGGATCCCCCCAATTACAAACTTAGCTGAGTTCAAGATCAAAAATTGCCCCAAAGTTTTTTTTCATATAGGTCAGAGTCTCTCTAGAGGAGAGCCAGTAAAGAACTGCATCCCAGTACACTTTTCTCCTTGTGGAGCAATTAATATCAGGAAAACTATTCCCCAGAGACCCTGCGAGCACTCCTGCCCCACATTCACTAACATAAGCACAGCAAATTCATCTTCTGAGCGGTTTCCCAGAAGGATAAAAAAAAAAATTAAAAAAAACCCCAGCCATTGCAGCTTGCAGGAAAGTTCTTTTCGTTCAGTTGGAAGAGCTGTCATTCCCTGTGCACAACTCAAGTGCTCAGGGCCATGACTCACTCTTCAGTGAAGGAGTCTTGAAAAAACACCTCAGGTGATTTTCCTTGACTTTGGTCAAGTAGACAGAGATAAGACTGGTGCCTGTGTATTCAGTCTGGCTAGACATCTTCAGGGAATGAAGACAGAGTCATAGCCTTTGAGATTAGACTCTAGGGAATTCATGCAACATTAACATAACAACATAAAAGCAGGTGACGCTAATGCTTTAGAGTCCAGATGACCCAGTTACTGTCTTGTTCTCTGTTTTCTCAGTTGTGACCTATTTCTGCAGCCTAATATCCAGTTCTTCTAAATTCAGTTGTTAACATGGGGATGAAAGTATTAAAGCATTTGGAAACCAACACACAGATTTCAGGACTGGTTCTATATTTAGTGAGTTCATTTCAGAAAAAAAAAAAATGTTTGCAGAGCATTGTTTTTAAAAGCTGACACTATATGAACACCTGCAGCTATGAAAACCAGTATTTCCAGTAACATGGTAAAGCAGTAATTGGCTCTGCAGTTTCACAGGACACCACATTAAAAGGAAGAAACATCTTGATTACTGGTTGTAAGTGAAGTGCTTTAAAACAAATTACTACAACAGCTACAAATAAGTAAACTTTATATAACATTTCCCTCTGAATTTGTTAAAGTCAAACAAGAGAAGCAAAGTGGGATAGTTTCCATGTCGTGATCCTCCTTGTTTATGCTGCCTTCACATGACAGTTTGGTTTGACGAAAACATTAACAAAATGTAAGGAAAGCAAGTAGGAGGATGCAAGAGCTGGTATGGGACATGAAGCTCTTTCTAACACTTTTAGAACCATGCCTTAAGCAGACATTGTCTTTTTACAGTATATAAAGTGATCTGTTCTGTAAAAAAAAAAAACCAACAACTACAAGTATTAAGCAATTTTTAAGTACTCTTTGACACCCATCATCTCTTGAAACACTGAGGTTATGTCCACAGGGAAGTAGGAAATGGAAGCACAACACGGAGATAAGAGGTTTTTTAAAGTCTTGTCAGAAAAACCACAAACAGCAGTACTTACATAGGGAGAGTAAAGCTCTCCTGTGTCAGTAATGCCACCAGCCATGTTGGAGACGGTGGGGAGGCTCGGAGCAAAGCGAGGAGTGTGTTTTCAACTTCTATTGCCTTTAACCTAGGAAACATCACAAAGTTGTGTTAGCTTTGTCAGAAAGAGGAGGAACTCAGGAGTCAGCTTTTGGACATCGATCTCTAATATTTGGACAAAAGAGGATTTCAGCAGGATCTTGCACTTTGGACAGATACACCCCACTCACCAGCAACACTCAGTTCTACTGAAAAGTTCTTGTACCCGTTAAACTAGTTTAAAGGTAACCAAAAGTCTCTGCCCTTCCACGGCACTCGATGACCAAACTCACCAGAGAGGCCATTTCAGACACTAAAAGCACAAGAGGAAGAATGCCTGCCTTGAGGATGATCTCATACCACTGCTTCTCACACAGCTACTACTCTTAGAGAGCACATGCCTCCTGCAAATCAAAGCAGCA
The DNA here is from genome assembly GCA_013398815.1 of Ibidorhyncha struthersii. Taxonomy (NCBI): domain Eukaryota; kingdom Metazoa; phylum Chordata; class Aves; order Charadriiformes; family Charadriidae; genus Ibidorhyncha; species Ibidorhyncha struthersii. Next base: position 66,037 of record VZSZ01009310.1, on the reverse strand, counting down.
AGAAAACCCAGCCTAAAACCAGCCTAAAGTCTCTCTTCTTCATCTCAAAAAAAAAAGAAATGAGCAAATGAAAATACTGGAGCTACGGAAAAAAAAAAAAAAATCAAACAAGAAGTTTTGTTACATGTACCAAGGTTTCCAAAGCAAAATTATTTGGGGAACTTAACATCGTCTTAGAAAAAACTACAGGGGAGAGGAATAACCCAAGCATTCTGAAAGGTTCCAGGCTATATAAGTAATCAGGCGCAGTTGAATTAAGAGCTTTATCAAATCCCTCATACTTCCACACGTTGGCCATACCAGCTGGGACAAATCATCAGCACAAACTTCACAAGCTAAGGGCACTACTAAAAAACCCAAATGGTTCATAAGCTTACACACACA
>VZSZ01009310.1:10401-24275 GCA_013398815.1 Ibidorhyncha struthersii | reverse complement strand
GGGGGCCACAGATGAAGCTCCCCAGGGGGCTACAGAGCGTGGGGGGATATTTAGCACTTCTTCCTTTCTTTTAAACCTGACCCCGGGAAAGCCGTGGGCCCAGGCAGGGGATACTGCCGTGCCCAGGGCTGGAGGGACAGCTTTTCTCAGAAGAGCCCACTGGCAGAAGCAGAAGAGGGTTTCCAGGCACTGGGGTTTCATGGGGAGGCAGAGAGACGGAGAGATTCCCCCTGTGCCCTTCCTCCCTCCTCGCCCCCTGGCCCCACATAGCCTCCCCCCACCTCCAACCCGGACCCTGGGGCTGTAGCCCCTCTGGCTGCAGAGAGATTTTGGGGGGGGGGGCAGCACGAAGCGGCTCACATGGCAGGCAGACAGGCAGCGGGGTGGGGACAGGCTTGTGCGTGGGCTTGTGCTTGCCCACAGGCTGGCATGGCCTCTGTCCCTGCAGGATGCTGGGCTCTGCGGGGCCCCGAGGAGGTGAGCGGCTTCCCGGGGGGCTCCGTGGAGGTGCCCTGTGAATACGAATCAGAGCTGGTGGATGCCAATAAGTACTGGTGCAGGGGCAGCAGCTGGTTTTCCTGCTCCATCCTCATTCAGACCACAGCCCCTGGGGACGAGGCACTGGGGGACAGGGTCTCCCTGCGAGACGACCCCATTCAGCACGTGTTTGTGGTGACCATGGAGAGCCTGACTGTGGAGGACGGGGATCAGTACTGGTGTGGGATCCAGGTAGCCTGGTATGACCCCATGTTCCCTGTCATGGTGTCTGTTGTCCCAGGTAAGCTCCTGGAGTGGCCGTTCTGCTTTGATGGAGGCTGGAGGGACGGAGGGAATGGAGAGAGGGGAGGCTTGGGAGGGAGGACAGGGAGAGCTGGGAATGGAAGAAATCCCTCTCTCAGCTGCCTTCAGTTATCCCGCAGCATCCACCCCCTTGTTCCTGCAGTGCACACAACCCCCCTGGGGCCACGCTTGGCATTTCCCAGCCACCCCCCATCACCTCCCCACCAGCAGCCTCTGGGGCCCTGAACCCCTCAGTCACTAACCTCAGCTCCAGCCCAGGACCAGGTAACACTCCGCAGCATTTTCCCATCTGTTTCCACCACAGTGCCCAAGACAACAGACTATGACCTCCACACGACACAGGGGGAAGAGACCACATCGGCTCCCACCTTCCCATGGACTCCTCTGGAGCTGGAAAACACTCTCTCCACACTGAAAGTCAGAAGCCTGCAGGCTGGGTGAGTGCCAGGGCCACCAGGGAGGAGAGGGACCATCCCTAGTGGAAGGACCAGGCAGCCCAAGGATACAGGGTCCAGCTCCAGTCTGCCCACAGGGCTTTGGGGCCAGCGGGGCATCTCTGGCGAAAGCAAAATGTGATGCTAAGGAGGCTGCTGTGTCCCTGCATGCCACAGGGCTGCACTGGTTGGGGTTCCCAGGGTTTTTGCCCAGCTCCTGCAGGGCTGCAGAGGACCTCGACACCCCAGGCAGGCGTGCGCTGCATCTGGGCACTTGTCCATGGAGGTGAGGGATGAATCTGTGCAACTCACTCATGCCAAGTTGGCCAGACATTGCGTATACACGTGCATGGATCCCTGGCCAGGAAACCTGGGAGAAATCTTTGGAACACCGTTGCTAGCCCGCGGAGTTTCATACCCCTGAGGGTTGTGCTAAATACAGACACAAAAACCCTCCCCAGGGCACAGGGCTGCAGAGGGGGCAGCGCAGAGGGGGCAGCGCAGATGGACAGTAACACCCTTTTCTCCCCTCCTAGCACCCCAAAGCTTCTTGTCCTGGTCCTGACACCCTCTGCTGTGCTGGTGCTGGTTTTGGGCGTCATCCTCTGCCGCAGGATGAGAAGAGCATCACTGGAGAAAAGCAGAGGTACAAATGATCTGGGGGTCCAAGCTGTGGCCCTCCTCTGCGGGGCGGCTGCGGGGGTCCCTGTGCTGCTCCCCAGCACCCGTCCCCACACCCAGCATACCACAGGCTGCCCTCCTACTCCTGTCCCAGGGATGAGCAGGGCTTGGGGCAAAAGGGGCTGGCATCCTCCCTGGGACCCACCGTGGTCCAGGGGCTCTTGGAAAAGTCAGGCCAGACCTGAGGTTGCACAGAAGCCCATGTGGCCACCTATGGGGAAGTACCCAGGACCCCCTAAAATGCTCCCCGTCAGCAAAGGGAGCTCTGTGTTGCTCTAACCCATTTCTCCTGCACATCCCTCAGCAGCCCAGACCATGGAGAGGAAGAGGGCCAAGGATCTCCAGGTACCACGGGTGGGAGGGCAGTGGGATGGGGGGGTCTGGTGACGGCTCCACCACGAGGGACCCACTCCCTGGAGCCCCCCTTGTCCCCAGAACACCTCATCCCCTCTAGGTCACTGCAAGCTGGAAGCGAGCAGCCGCTTCCAATAACGTCTACATGAACAGGGAGAGGGAGCTCAGCTTGCCCGAGGATGACTATGAGAACAGCCCGGCCAAGTGGCAGGTAAAGGGGGCTGGGGCAGCTCCCCGAGCGTGCGGCGAGTTACCCCATGGGTGCTGCTTGCTCCCGGCCCTGCAGCGAGGAGGAGCTGCTCAGCTTCGGGGTCACACTCCTTCCCTCACACCAGCATTTCCCTTACCTTTAACGGCCTGTCCCAGGCAGCAGCTATCAAACCCCATAGAAAGAGGCATTACTTAAACACGAACTTCTAGTGTAGGTGCACCTGCAAAGTGCCCCAAATCTTCACATTCATTTCTCCCCCATTTCAGGACTTTGAAAAGGGAGACAAAGTTTTGGTTTCCAGAGCTCCAAAAACACAGCCAATCTACATGAACATCCACTGAGCGGCTCCGCGCTTATCCCCTCGCTGCCAGGAAGATCCCATGTCTGGGAACAGGCATCCCCTGAAGCTCTCCCAACATCCAGGGCATGTTTCTCCACTGCTGCTCGAGCTCTGTCTGCCTCTCCCGCTGAGATTCCCTGTATCCTCCAGAAGCAATCCCCGTCCCCTCAGTACCACACCAGACCAGGGACCCCAGTGTCATACGGGGTCCCGCAGCGTGATGCGCACACCACCAGGCCAGCAGCACTGTTTGTCCCCACCCTGCCATGAGATTATTAAATGAGACCAAGTCAGAAGATTCGGGATGTGTTCAAAATATCCCCCAATTAGGGGTTAAAAGCCCAGCATCCCTGGTGGGGGACCAGGGGATGCTGTGCCCTGGCTGCCCTTTCTCATCTTCCTCCATTCTTGTGCTACACAATAGGAGGAAGAGGAGGTCGGTGTTTGGTCAGAGATGTGACCTCCATCCCCTCCCTGGCCCCGGTGACTCTGAGGTGCCCCAGTAAGGAGGTGGTGCTACAGCCGGTGCAGTCACCCCTGTTCCCACACAGCCCTCAGACTTGTGCTTCTTTATTTTTACCTGGCGCCTCGTTCCCTTCCCTCCAGGTCTTTGCACAGAGCGAAGGGGCTGAAGGGCAGGGGGTGGTGGAGGGAGGGTCTGGGGGGAGCCTGGCTGCAGGGGGTCCCATCCTGTTCCCCCAGCCCAGCCTCCCATGCAGACATCAGCATTTCAGCTGCGTGTCCCGGGCGGGGGAGTTGCGGAAGGAAAAGCCCCTGTTTGGGTAGGTCTCGTCATCTACCCAAATATAATCACCCTGCTGCGAAATGGAAACCAACACAGCAGTTTTAGAAAGAGGAAGAAAAACCACAAGGATGGAAAGAAAAGGAGGTGGGGAGATGCACGAAGGGCCTGCAGACAGCCCTGTGGCCGCAGCCTGGGCAGCTGGGCGGCTGAGCTGGAGCTCAAGCCGGGGGGACGCTCAGCCCCATCTCTGCCTTCCCACGGGCCAGGGGAGCTCCTGTGGGTGCCACTTGCTCCCGAGGGCAACCCAAGCCTCATCGTCTGCAAGAAGCTCCAGTGCCGAATGGAGAGCAGGAGCATGGAGGGAGCTGCTGCCTGGAGCAGGTCCAGCGATGCGGCTATGCTCCCAGTTTTCCTCTGAACCCCAGCTTGGTCATACCTGGGATAAAAAAGCCAGAGGAGGAAGAGGAGGGAGCCCCACATCATCCCAACCGCTCTGTCCCAGCAAGCACCATCAGCAAAGTCAAACCCCCACCACCCAGCTGCAGCCCTCGGCGCCATATGGCAGCTCCGATCATTCCCGCTCATCTGTCTCCGTATGTCTCATGCCTCCTACTTCCCCCCAAACCAGCTCGGTGCTGCAGACCCCAGCAGAGCCCAGGGCTGGGGCCAGGCACCCATGACTGAGCGCTGGCAGGGCCCCGACATGTCCCTCTCAGCCAAAACACAGTCCAGGGGCTGAGCTGACGTGCTCCGAGCGCGTGGGAGGCTGCACCCATCCCGGCATCCCTCCTTAGCCCGGCCGAGGGGGAGCACCAGCACATGCAGCCTTCAGCACCCCCAAGAACATGAGTTGGGCTCTGCAAAGATCAAAGCTCCCGTGCTGGTTTTTGCCCCGTTTTGGCGTTGGAAGTTCTGCTCAGCTCGTGTGCTCCAGCATCTCTCTGCAGCAGCTATTTGGGGTGAAGACCCTTCCCCTCCTAAACCCTCCTCCGAAGTGGGGTGCACCGGGGTCCTGTGTCCCGTTTCTGCAGCTGCCTGCCCTCCCCGGTGTGCTTCAGGTGTGTCACTTTGCAAAAAGCATCTCAGCAGCTTGTCACCTGCAGGAGAAAACCCCCAGCTCCGAGGCGGAGCCTGGCCAGATAAAAATAACCCGGCAGCAGAGCAGCGTGCTTCGCCGCCACATCTTGCACGAGCAAAAAAGCAAAAAAAAGAAGCCAAGAGCGCACATCAGCTCAGCGTCCCCCGGCTCGCTGCCCTGCGTGGGAGCCTGATGCTCGCAGACCACCAGAGCAAAGCGGGATGATGGGGATATCGCTGGGCTGGGTCTGGATCCTTCTCCCAGGTGAGGACGGGCTCCATCCACACTGGCGATGCTCCGGCTCCTGCTGGCACCACAGGGCCGGGGGTGCTGACCCCCCCAGTGGCACAGACTCCATGTTGGGCACCGATAGAGCCAGAGCTCCCATCACCACAGCCTCATGTCTGGGGCTAAAAGCCGGCAGGTGGGCTCTCCCCCAAAGTGCTTCATTCCAAAGGGAGCTGAGAAGGAGGGGCTCGGGGGAAGGCTGGCTTTGCAGCCCTGTTTCTTTCCCAGTGTCACTGTGGGTTTCTTCACAGTTTACCAGGCTCTGGTTGTCCCCAGGGAGGTCAGCGGCCGGGCAGGGGAGACCCTCTTCATCTGCTGCTGGTACCCCCGGGGCTACGAGGGCTACAACAAGTACTGGTGCCGGGGGGCCAGCCGGGACTCCTGCCACAAGGTGGTGGAGACAAAGGGCAGGGAAGCGCCCTGGCAGCACGGCCGGGTCTCCATTCAGGACAACCATGTCTTCTGCGTGGTCCTGCTCACCATGAAAGACGTCTCCGAGGCGGATGCTGGGAGCTACTGGTGCGGAATTGAGAGGATGGGCAGGGACCTGATGGAGCTGGTGACACTGAGGGTCATCCCAGGTAAGCCCTGGTGTCCGGCTGGCTGGGGCTTTTGCTGGCCAGAACCCTTTTTTGGAGAGGCCACTGGCTCACGGGCCAGCAGTGACCTGGGAGGACGCAGTAATGCAGGAGAGCTCCTGGACTCTGATCCAGTTATACCACCCAGTATAAACCAGTGGCAGAGGATGGGAGGGGTGACAGACTGCTTTCTTCAGGGGATGATCACAGATGCAGGCAGAGCGTGCTAAAGCCCAATGCAGGGTCCAGCCCTGGGCTGCTGTGGGGGTTGCCGGCACCCATAACCACATGGGCAGGACAGCGGAGCCACCGGCTACGTGCAGCAGCGAGCGCTAATGCTGGGCCCCAGCGCTGAGGCCAGGGAGCACCTGCTAAACCCGTCCTCCAACGGCGACGTGATATAGTGTTTGAGTTTCTAGACATGGAAAAGGGGTAGATCCAACCCCACTGGCCTTGGGGAAGCCTCCGGTTCACAGTGGGTAGAGAGATGTCTCGCCATGGGGAGACACAGCCCAGAGAGGCGAGGAGGAGGCAGGCGGGCAGGCGGGCAGGCAGGCGGGCAGGCAGGCGCAGGCAGGGTGACTCCCACAGGGACGCTGGCAGAGCGGTGGCATGTGCTGGAGAGGACACGGGCAAGTATTCGCCTCCTGCTGGAGGAGACGTGGGGGACCCACAGTCACTTCCAACCCCCAGTTCCCACCAGGACCTTCTTTTATGCAGCCGCACTGAGTACGCCGGCAGCTCCCCCGGCCACCCCCACCCCCTGGATCTCCAACACCACAATGGAGTTTCCCACCACCAAGAACGCCACCATCGCAGGGTGAGTCCAGGGCTCCGGGGGACAGGGTGGGCACAGAGAAGGGCAGTGGGCTCTCACCGCCATGGGCAGCCGTGGGTGCCCCTGAGTGAGGGGGCTCTTGGGGACACGCAGGTTCTTCATCCATCAGCATTTGGGGGTCATGTTAACAGCAGAAATCAAAGTGGGGTCCCAGGCTGTTGTCCTGCTCTGCCTCCCACCCCGCGGCTGGCTGCGGAGGGGCTGTGGGAGGGCACTGGCACGCAGGGCACTGCAGAAGCAAAGCCCCAGCCTTGGAAGGGAGAGAACCAGCCCCGCTCCTCTCCCCTTGCCTCCAGCCCTGGGGAGCCAGCCCTGAGCGCCCTGGTACCCAGCGTGGTCCTGCTCTCCCTCCTGGTCGCTGCCGGCTCCGCTGGGCTCCTCTGCACCCTGCGCAGGAGGAGGGGAGGTAACGGTGCCCACCCATGCCCTGTCCCAGGCACACCTCTGTGCCTGTCCCAGGACCCCAGAGACAAACCCAGCCTGGGCGCAGGGCTGCGGGGAGCTTCCCCCTCCCAGCGACACAGAAAACCTCCCCCCGCGTCTCTTCTTTCTGGCACGCTGCCCCCTCGCACCAAGGCCCACGCAGCCGCCTACAAGCCGGGCACCGCCGCAGAGCTGGACCATGGCCCCATCTATGACAACGAGCTGGACCTGGCAGAGGTGAGTGCCCCTGGTGCAGGCAGCGCGGGCAGCGCAGGCAGCGCGGGCAGTGGCCACGCAATGTGGCTCCTCGCCCTGGGCAGCCCCCGCACTGCCCAGCTGTGCCCAGGGCTGCGGCGACACGCTGTCCCCTTGGCAGGGTGTCTGCAGTGACACGGAGCAGGACCCCAAGCTGGAGGACCACGATATCCGTACAAACGCCCTTTGTCGGGAGAAGATGATGGGGATGCCCAGTCGACATTTCCCGGGAGAAGAAGCTTCCTACTTGTGCTAGCAGAGCATCCCTCATGGACAGAGGGTCCCTGTGGGTCCACCCCTGGGGATGCCTTTGCGATCGCCCCCAGGGATGTCCTTGCTGCAGCAGAGGAGGCAAAGGAGTGCTGCAGGAAGCAGCTGTTGCTGTCCCATCACTGCGGCGTCTCGGCGGTGTGACAGCCTCTGCCCATGATGCTGGAGCTCAAAGCCAGGCTGGCACCGTCCCCTGGCCTGCAGGACCCTGAGAGCCCCCTGTCCCTCCATTGCTTTGGCAGATTGATCCACACCTCTCGACTGGCAACAAACCACATCCCTGATTCCTGCACAGGCTGAGGAGTGGGATGTTTTCCCGGCTCGGTAGCAAACCGATTGCTTTGGGTTCAAATAAATCCAGTAAAGAAATTCCTCTGCAGGGTCTCAGTCTGGAGGGTAAAGGGGACAATCTAGTGTGCCCACAGAGCTGCTCTGTTGCTGCTCTCCCCTTTGGGGGTCCCCAGAGCTCCCCGGTGCTACTGGGGGTGCGTTAGGAGGGGGCGATAGGAACTGACACTCAAAGCAAGGAAGACGAGAGCGGCTGGGGAGGTGGCTGGAGCCCTAGCTTCCCAAACCTTTCCAAGAAGTCTCCAAACCTTTCCAAGAAGTCTTATCAGCAGAAAGCAGGTTTGCAATCTCCAGTCACTTCTTGAATTTAGGTCTTCCTGCTACTTGCAGCCAGTCAGTTGTTTTGCTGGGAANAAGGAGCAGCCTCAGCCTCCAGCAGGGCCAGGAGTTTGGGCTTTCTTCTCTTTCCAAGGGGCATCGAGGAAGGAAGCTGTCGGCAAGGCAGCTGCCGGGGAAGCGGCTTTGCGTTTTGTGCGTTTTGTGTTTGGGTTTCTGAAACTTTCAGTGGAAACATTTAATTTCAGGAGAAAAACAGCATTGTCGCTCAAAACCCACAGCTGTGCCAAAGAAGGCGTTTTTTGGGGGGAAATGAGACACTTCTGCTTGAGAAAATAAACAAAAGCAGCCCAGCTCACACTGGCAGACGGCTCGGGAGCCGGGGAATAGCGGTACAGCGGGGATGGCTGTCCATCATCCCAGTCCATCACCACTGGGAGAGCATCCCCGTGGTCCCAACTGGTCCATTCACAGGGGTTGACTTGCATTCACTCTACCCTGGTCCCCAGACCCCCGCTCTGGCCTGGGGCCCCTGCAAAGCCTCCCGAAGCACTTTGGGCTCTATGCGAGGGAAGGGGCTGCATTCCCCGCTGGAACAGGCATCACGGTAGAGGAACTCACTGCATTTTGGCAGGGAACCAGTGGGCTGTTTCAGAGCAAAAGCAGTCGGTCTCTCTCATGAGACACCCCCTGGGTGAGTCATGGTCCCTGGGCAAGGGGGAGGAAGTACCCGCCTTTAAAAAAGGCATCCAGGGTCTGCGGGTAAACACTGCCCAAGGAAGCGATGGGAGAAAGAGGCTTGGGAAACTCCTGAAACGCGCGGGTGCATGTGGACCTGGCTCCATCGTGACGGGTGCTTCGTGAATAACCACGGGGAAAAATCCACATCGGGAGCAAGAAGCTGGAAAATGAGGATTTTTCTGATTTGGACCCTTTTCCCAGGTGAGACCCAAGAGCGCAGGTTCCCACTGCGCAGGCTCTGGCAGAGCTGCGGAGAGGCTGGGACCGAGCCAGCCCAGGGAGCCCACCATGGTCACGGCAGGAACCTAGCTGGTACCGTCCTTTTCTTGTGGCCAGTGGACAGCTACGGGGGGAACTCTGAGATGTGGTTGTATGGCTGTCATATGGACTCCGGTAATAAGGCTTTTTGCTTGTTTAACAACACGTGCGCTTGATGGGGGCTCTTTTTTTAATGACTGGGGACATCTTATCTTCGCAGTGCTCCCTGGCGCGGTGGCTGCACAGACACAGCGTCCCTCGGGACAGGGTGCCCCCGAGCATCCCGGGCTTGGATCCCTCCCAGTTCCTTGAGGCGATGCCAGTACATGCTCGCAGCGCCTCTCCCTGTTCCCCACAGGTGGCTGGGCGGTGAAGGGCCCCACGCAGGTGACAGCCGAGCAGGGCGGCTCACTGGCAGTGTCCTGCAGCTACAAGCCAGGCTACGAGCTCTACCCCAAGTACTGGTGCCGCCCAGGCTTCCTCTGGTTTTGCCTCACCTACATCGCCCAAACCAACGGCTCAGAGGTGACGGTGACACAGGGCAAGGTGTCTATTGGGGACAACCACGCAGCACGCTCGTTCACGGTGACGCTGGGTGGTGTGACGCTGGGGGACGCAGGCTGGTACTCCTGCGGGGTGAGGAGGAGCCTGTGGTTCAACCTGTGGCACACCACCGAGGTGATGGTCTCCACAGGTAAAGCCGGACTGGGAGCAAAGCGATGTGTGCGATGGAGCCTGTCACTTGGGTCACAGGGGTGGGGACAGGGTGTCCCCAGCCAGGGGAACACAGGGGTTGTCAAAGCGGGAACAAGCTCCTCGCAGGCACAGAGACCTGCTGGAGGTATCCCAGGACAAATTTGGATGAGGGCCGGAGGAGGCTGTACAGAGCTTCGTGCAGAGCAGAGCCTCTCCCTAGATCCTGTTCAGCATCTCTGCTTCCACAAGCCCGTCCTTTGGGGTTTCCAGTCCCTCCCAGTAAAAACCTTCTTTTAATTCCTCCTCCTCCCCAGTGCCCTGTGCATTGCCTGGAGACCCCCATCTCCACCTCCTGCACCTCTGTGGCTGAAGTCTCGGGGCAGAGACGCCCCTGCTCAGGGGACGGGATGGGGTAGGGGTGGGGTCTCCACTTTCCTCTGACTCTCTGTGTTTTCTTCACAGCTGTTTCAATCACGACCAAGGGCAGCGACGTGAGCCCATTGGCCACCAACCTTCTGTGCTCTACAGGCTGTGAGGAGCAGTGAGTCAGGGCTCAGCATCTGGGCAAGCCCCCAAAAGCATCCCCTGGCCTAAGACACCTTTTCCCCTGCATGCATCCCCCAGCCCTGCTTCCCCCCCGTTGCAGGAGTTGGTCCCAAGGAGCATCCCCGGGACAAGCGGGGTGGCTGGCAGATGTGCAAGTGCCCCAGTCCCCATCTTCAGTTCCCAGATCTCAAGTTCTAGCATCATCTCCTTTCTCCTACCCAGGTCCCAGCTTGGTATCACCCACCTGCTGCTCCTCCTCAGCGTGAAGGTGCCCGTGGCGCTGGCCCTGGCATGTGGGGTTGCATGGGTGAGGAGCCGGCGCAGGAGCCACAACTGGGAAAACCTACAGCCCTTCGAGGTTCCTGCCAGCACCGGGGCACCAGGCTGCCCGCCCATGCCGAGCACCCCAGAGCCGCAGAGACACCCTTCTATCCCCTTGCCCCCCACCCTGCCGGGGCTGCGCCACCCGTCACGGCCACCCTGCGCTGGGAGCTGCTGGCCACCAGGTGCTTCTCCCTCTGTGAAGCCTCGGCCCCTCCTGGCAGCCCCTGCGCTGGGGAGAGGAGGGTTTGAGGGACAAGGACCCTGCGTCCGCTGAGCTGGAGCTACCAACTGAAGACGATTTTGCAATAAAGCCTGGGTATCCTGCAGGTGCCTGTCTGTCTGTCTGCCTGCTCCCTCCTTTGGCTGCCAGCACTGCCTGGCGCGCTGGTGGCCGCTGATGTTGATGTGTGGGGACATGCTGTGGCATGGCTGGGGGGGGACATGGGGCCAACTTGGCCACGTGGGAGCCTGCTCCACCATGGCCCAGCTGAGCCCCGGTGTGGGGAGAAGAGCCCTCAGCCCTACCAGCCCTGCCTGGTGCAACCAAACACCCGTCTCCCGCTGAGCGAGAGCCGGGGAACCGTGTCCTTCCACGACTGTCTCCCCCACTACAGCAATTTCCCACCCTCAGACCGAGAGCAAAGCTCACACTGCACCCAGCTGCACCGTGGGGTCCTTTTCTCATTGTTCCTATTATTTCCCAGGTTCTGCATCTCCAAAAAGCGGGTACCTGCACACTGCTGAAATCCCACCGAAACCCCACTCTTTACCTGTGCTTCTGCCTCACGGGGGGGCTGGCGCCAGCAGCCACGCCATGGAGAGCAGCGTGGCCACCTCCATCCCCCCCCAAGGGCTACACCACGTCCCACATTTCATGGCACAACCAGCTTCACCAGCATCCCCCCAGAGTGCTTTGGAGGAGAGCTGTTTCTCCTCAGCTTTGTTTAAGGAACCGAAATGCCTGAGGTGCCAGGAGCAGGCACAAACCAGGAACTCGCGGCCTGATGCAGTCGCACTTGGCAAAACCTCCACTGCAGACGCAGCAGTTTGGCTGCCCGGGAGGGAGCGAGCTGGGGAGCCCGGCCGTGTGCCCCGTACCTCGCTCTCCCTGCCGCTCCGCTGCCTGCTCCTGCCTGGTTGGTGCTGGGAGCCCTCTGGGAGCGCGGAGTCCGGGCTGTGCTTCCACCCACGGGGGTCCCAACTCCTCATTTATTGCCTGGTGGATTTGAAGAGCCTCGTCCTCCTGGGCCTGGCCAGTGACACCTCCTGGGCGAACGCAGGGAGCGGGGAAGCTCCAAGAAGGGGAGCGGGTGAGACGTCCTATGTCCCCAAAGTACCCCATCTGAGGACAGTCCCTGGTACTGTCAGGTGGGGACAGCCCTGCCCCAAAAATACCGTGTGTGGAGGGGATGGAGATGGCAGCTCCAAAGCAGAGCCCCAGGGAAACACAGGGCTCCCTGGTTGTTCCCTGCGGGGGAAGGGACCCGGGAGCAACCGCACAGGGATGCCCGGCAGCGCAGAGCCCGGCCCGGGTGATGCTCAGGACGGGGACCCTTTGCCCCCAGAGAGCTGCTCTCAGGGGACAGGGTTCAGGGCCAGGCACAAGTCAGGGACAGGGACAGCTCGGTTGAGTCTCCACCGAGGAACACCCTCGGCACCACTAAACTACAACCAACCCTTTGCAATAAAGCTGTCTCCTCGCCTTCTCCAAGCACAGAGCTGCAATGGTACCGGCAGCGGGTCCGTGTGCGAGGCTTTGGACCGGGCCAGGACCAGCCCGGGGCTGCACAAGAAAGACCCAGCATGGTCCCAGTCCCTGCACATGGGCTGCGTTTGTCCTGCCTGTCCCCAAACCCTCCCTCACCCCTGGGAACTTCTTCCGAAGGGTTTGCCCAACACAGCGCAGGTTCAGCAAGTCCCTGATGGGAGGGAGGGAGAGCACTGGGGGGGACCAGTACTTCCAGGGGACAAGGGATGGGGACGGGGAGGAAGCCTGGAGAGATCTGATCAGGGCGCTGGGCATGGGACTATGTCACAGATGGAGTGATGCACTTCACTCGTAAGACAGAAGCAGTAATATATTTACTGATATAAAACAACAATTTAACAGAGTTTGATAGTAAATGCAACAGAGGTTTGACAAGATTCGATGGCAAGGTACACTTGGTTATTTACTGCGTAGAGGACAGGGTCAGGCAGAACTGTCATGGACACCCTCCAGCTGAGTTGAGGTTCAGAGAGGACCCCCAGCTTTCTAAACTCTTTCTGAGAGAGGAGTCTAGGCGCGCCTGGGTCCAAGCCTAGTCCCAGACTTGGTCAGCTGTTTCTGTCTAAAGGATTATGTACGCACAATCACTCTAAGATATAATCTCTCGATCTTGAGAAGTAACCTTGAGAGTCATCCCTACCCAAGGGGAGATCCTGGCGTGCAGCCTGCTGCCGTGCAGGAGAGCTCAAAGCGCTCGTGGGCTGTTCACTATGTATGGGGGTAAGATGATTAACTTACAGTCATATTTGCATATCGACCACAGTACCAGTATTGGGGTTAGGTGGGCGCGTTGCTCCAGCTAGCCCTTGGCTATTGTGTTGTTATCTGTCTCCCCGAAACCACTTTGAGCTGGATGCAGCCATCACGACTAGATGGACCCATCGTGACCACCACGAGCAGTTATCACTTGGGCAGGGTTACAGGAGACGGAGCTCAGGTTGGGGGCCGGGGGGAGCACACCATCACAGGCTACTGAGCCGCAGCAGAGGGGCTGTGCTAGGGACAGCCCAGGGGGACGTACTGGTCAGGGCAGTGGGGATGGGTGGTCACGTCCAGCTGCACAGGGACAGGAGGCTGGGACTCCTCCTCTGCATTTCCCACAGGGGTGTACAGGATGTCCATGCGGGGGCACTGCCCTCAGCCTGGGGGCATGTTTGGGGTTCAGGGGGTCCCTGTGCAGGGCTGAGCCACCCCTGGCGGGGCAGCTCCCCACTAGGCACTCTGCCTGGCCAGAGAGGTTTGGGCAGTGTGGCAGCGAGGCAGGGAGAGGCAGGACTGCATCCCACTGTGAGGGCTGTGCCAGGGGCAGAAAGGGGAGCCCCTGGGGCAGGGGAAGGAGCAGAGGGTAGTAGGGCTCAGGGGACACTGCATGGCAGTGCTCTTAGTGACAGGGGAGGCAGGAAGTCAGCTGAGACCAGAGGAAACAAGAAACCCCACACTCTTCCTAAACCTCCAGCAGCAACGGGGTCGGTACCACAGGCAGAAGAGGAAGCGAACTCCCAGAGACACAATGTAGAAGGAGCGTGAGGGGCATGGCCCAGGCCAGCCTGTCCATGTGGCTCCTGCTGCTGCTCACCGGGACGCTGCTGCCTGGTAGGGCTGCAGGGACGCCTGGGGCTCA
>VZSZ01009302.1:224575-259974 GCA_013398815.1 Ibidorhyncha struthersii | reverse complement strand
ATTTTCCCCTGCTGTGCTGTGATTTCAAAGCTGGATCGTGAGTAGTAATTTTAATTTAGTTTTTTTTTTCATTCTGCAGTAAGTACATAGTATTACTGCTGTAAGAAACTGCAAAAAGGAGAGCACTGATTCACTGGAACCTCAGTTGTCACAATTTGCATTGGTAACATGGTTATTTAGCCTTGGTATGCCAATTTTCCAATAGTGACCCTTACTGGAAAAGAAAATTAGATGACTCATATCCACAATTCAACTAACTGAAGTATTTGAGCGTTTAAGGAGGTGGGGCAATTCAGAACATCTGTATCAGAGTTAGAGAAGAAAATATTGTAGCTTGAGTAACTGATATCAGTCTTTCTAAACAGAAACAAAGCTTCAAATTGTCCTTGTACACAGTTAACTGGACTCTGTTTCTGAATTAATTTCTGCCTTGAAGTTACAGCAGGCTGCGTAACAGATGCAGTAATGCTTGAGAAAAGGCTGTTCATCCTTATGGGATGAGAAGAGGGAGGCAGAGTGAGAGTCTTCCTGGGAAGCCTTGGCCGGCAGAGACAGGACAGCCTTGTTAGACTAGGGATGCGCTCATTCAGGTTTTGTGTTGTCTTGTGACTTGGGTTCTCCTTTTGTGAAATGGAGGAAATCTATGTCATTCTGCCTGCCTTTGAAATGCAGCATCTGCAATAGTCTGCTCTGTGTGTAAGTTGACAAAACCAGTACATTTCTAACTGTGGAAGATGTGATTGCCCTAATTTGCTGTCTTGATTTTTTTTAAGCATATGCTTTCTCCACAGACAAGGTAAAAAAAATACTGTGATGTTGAACTATATTCCATTTCTCCTCCTTTTCCCCGTAACTGTCAGGGACTTTACCATGTATTTGGGTGCCTCAGCATCTGTAATAGGTTGCCAATGATAAGAAAATAAATTAGAAAGATTATTCATTGGGAAAGAACTTCTAGAAATGTAAGCAGTCTATAGTTAATGAGCAGAGGATATCTTTTCCAGTACTGGTCCTCAATGTTTCTGTAATAAATGAGTTAAACTGCACACAGAGCCTGATCTGTAAGGCTTACCAAGGAATGTAAGCTTCTTGTCTAGAAACAATTGAGATTTGGATGTGAAGCTGTTTTAAAAAAAATTGTTCTGTGCTTTTTACTAGCCTGAAATGTAAATATAAGCTTGCACTATTTGTAACTGTAACTTGCATTATAGAGCATTTAGATTTTCGTTTAGTGTATTCTCAGTGAAGAATCTAATTAAAGCTGACAATGCAGTTGTGAGTTACCATTAATGATTCCTCAGCTGACTGCTTCAGGCAGTGGGCTTAATGCTCATGCAGGTTCATTCACTCTGAAAGCAAGATGGAAAGAGAGATTAAAAAATGTTGTCCAGACCCAGAGGCAGATGTGCACGGTTGGGTCAGCATACTCTTCTAACTACAGAAGGCTGTTTCACAGCAAAAAAACAAGACAACTTGGCCTAAACATGCAAAGACACAGTAAGATTAATCACTTGGATTACATTCAGGAGTTCTTTTTTTTGTGGGTGGGTACTTCATTGGCTGCTAATTCTGCGCTCTTTGCTGTGCCTTTACACAGTGTAACTCTGAAAACAGTAAATTTTTAACATACAGGTTGAGACTGGAGAGAGCTTTCCAAAGGCATGGTAACTCTCAGAGAAGGGATCCTGTAGCCAAAGAAGCAGAGAATCGTTCCTTGAAAATGGGGTTAAAAGACGAGGATTGTTATTTAGTAGGATCTATGAAAGTTTGAGCATGTGGGTTCCAAAGCTAACTCCAACTCTGCGCTTTCATATACTTCCATAAAATTGCCACGTCCTGAGGAGTAACCAGATGTTTTTATGACAGATTGTATTGTAGATGTGTTAATGGGAGGAGGAGAATGTCCTTAAATTACCTAGCCTTTTAAAACTGCAGTTGTAGTGTCTTCTGTGAAATGAAAAAAATAGTTTAATTTCAGAAAATTTGCAATTGTGTGAAGATTGGTCTTTTGACAAAGTCTATTTTTAATAAAAATAGATTTTATACCATTTGGTTTTAATGTGGTAGTCCTCTATGTGTTTGCTAGCATGATCTCTGGCTCTCTTTTCCACTGGGGTGTAAACTTAAAAACTTTTTTTTTAAGTTATGGAAGGAACCAGTCATCAAAGTCACTTTTGTGACCTTTTTTTATGAAGGTCTTGTTAATGATGAATACCATTTAAAAGGAGAAGTAGTGGTTGGCAAGATGTGACCTTTGCTGCAGAGGTGTGTTCTTATTTGTGCCGTGTTAGATTTCCCTTGATGATCCTCATTGTGCTGGAGGAGTAATACTTCTCCTGGAGAGAGGGAGAGTGAGGCAGCATGTCAGTTCATAGTCGTGTAGGATAATTAATTTACCTAATTTAAGCTTTGCTCCTGCCTGTACACAGTGTTTCTAACTTTTGTATATGTGATGACATATGGGTAATGTGGGTAGAGAAAAAGGTTTGTTTCATGTAAGAGCTGGGTCATGTGGTGAGCAGAGCTGGTGGGTGTAACCTGGTCTAAACTTCCTGTGATTGCAGTTTCAGTGTTTGGCAAGTCACACACCACCTTGTAATTTGCCAGAAAAAAATGCCTTTTTAAAATTTTTAAATAAAACTTTAACTCTTTAGCCAAGTTAGTTTCTAATTAGTTGCCTAAATCTGCTTTCTAGAATTAGTATGGTATTGGCAGTATATTGGCAGTAGCAAGTTAATAGTATTGTAGTTGTTGTTTATGGGGGGGAAATTTTCTATGGTACTTTTTTTTTTTTTTCAGTTAAACTTGTTCTATTAAGTCAGTTAACCATTTCAGAAAAATCCCTCCCATTGCCTTTATGTTGGTCCCAAATTGTAGTTAGGGTGGGGGGTAACATCCTGTATTATTGAACTGGGACCCTAATGGTAGGAGGGGAACTGAGTGACTTTGATTACAGGCAGAGATATTTAAGGCAAACAATCTACATTCTCTTTTTGTCAGTAAAGGAACAATTTAAAGTTATTTATTGTCTGTAGAGGCAAGTGCTTTGTATTGTGTTTAAGGACAGTTTTTATGCTGAGGGTCCAGTGGACTTACCAGAAATTGTCTTGTGATCTGCATGAAGCTGCAGTGTTAATTCTTGAACAGTTGATGGAAGAGTTTAGTCCCTCTGAATGCAGCTCTGACTTTTCCCCTTCTTGTTGCATGCATATTTTCAATGTGCCAGCTACCTATAGCAATTATTCTCAAATGCCTACAAAGTGTACAATAGTAGATTTCCTGGGAAACTTCCCTGGAAAATTGTATTTTTAGTATGTGTTACAAAGGAATTTATGTAAATAGACATTTAGTACAAGTGAACTGTTTATAGACCAAGAAGAGATGCTTGTATACATCTTCCATAGTTACTTGTTGGATCTGGGTGTCGGATGTCTGAATAAAACCACAAACTCCAGGAAGTTCCCTCCCTGCCACTTTCTCATATAGGCTGTTTAAGAACTTGTTGTGCTAAACTAGTTACATGTTACTTAAAAAATTGAGAAGTTTTAGTGTCTCTTTAAAAAGTACTAATTAACTTTACTTCCAGTACTTCTTTGTGTATTAAATTAAAGGTTATTATTTTGGGCTTAAAGTAACCCACATGACCTTCCTATTTGAACAAATAGAAAAAGGCCACATTCAGTAACATATTTAGCAAACTTTTTTTCTCAAAAGCCTCTTGCATTCTTTTTCTACAACACTTTTGCAATTGCAGGGCTTCTTGGCTTACCGTGGCATTATTGTTGTTGTGTTAGTATTGGTTCTCATGTTAGAGCTGGTTTGGCTGTGCTCAGCTGTGTAGGTTTGTCCTGACTTCCAGGACGTAGCTCAAGGTTGTTTAGGCTGCAAGTAAGCAGAGGTGTCCCAGGGATTGTTTTGGGGGGGTGCTCCTGCTGCAAACTTTCCTTCTTTTTGGGGGTTCCCAGAAAGAACTATGGGAAGTTGTCATAAGTTTTAGTGGTTTTCAGTGGGAGTTAATAGTTTAGCTGCGCTAAAATAGGCTGGTCAGTCTATCTAGTGTTAAAGTCATGCTTATGTTTTCCTGTTGAGTATTAACCTCACAGGAGTTTGCCTTTTGTGTAATAGTAAATGTTTTTTTGAGTCTCTAGCAAAATGGTTCTCATGTTTTGAATCTTCACACTAAAATATTAAACTGAGGAAGTCTGTTGTTTGTAAAGTTCTAAAAACTAATCCCTCTGAAAGACTCATGGGAAGTCTTACTGCTTTTTCTTTTTTTTTTTTTAAAAAGAAGTTTATTCTTTATTTTCCTGCTAAGCTTTAGAGGCAGTATGTTTGCATTTAGAGGCATTGTATGGCTGGGACTAAAATGTTGGACTTAGGAAAGCATCTTATTCTGGGGACTTGTTTGGTCATGCCTTATATCTGAGTCAGGGCGAGTCTGGACATCTGACACATTACTGCTCCAGAAAAGGATAGAGTTCCCAGAAAAGAATGATATGCATATACTCTTAGGAATGGCCTAAATTATCTTCTGAAGTCTTTCCAGACCACCCTCTGTTGCAGCCATAACTCAGTATTTGTAAATGTTTGTTTTTAAAAGCAGCCATGCTTTTGAAAAGAACCCTGCCAACGTGTTTCTTGTAGCATGGAACATATCTTGGAATCGATTAAAACTTGCAAAATAAATAGGCTGCTTAGACTAATTTTTCAGAACTAAGCGGTCTCGTTGTTTGGGTATTTTTTCTTTTTTAAAGATAAAAGAAGCAGTGTGTCCCGTTGTCATGAATGCAGAGATATACAAAAGCCTTTCAGCAGGGCTTACAAAATGTTTCCAACTCGAGTGATTCAAACTTCTAAGGAGGTTTAAAAATATGTTACTGGAGGTGAAACTTGGATATTTTAAAAGGCCTTAAATACACTCAAAGAATTTTACATTTATTTTTTTTCTACTTGACAGTATTTACTATTGAGATCTCTGATATGAACAACAACTGCCTTGAGAATTATCTTCTGCAAACAGTACTATTTAGATCCTTGGTTTGATTCTCCCATTTTAATTATGTCCATTGCATCTCATTCAGTACCAAAAAGGGGTAAACCAGGCACTAGTCACATAACTCCCTTTATGTGAACTGATACATGCTTTGAATAGTTAGAAAACTTTAAAGGTAAGGTGAGTCTGTGGGGTATGCTTGTTACATATGCAATTCAGTGCTTTGCAAAGGTGAGACAATAAGGGTTGAAGTGGAGCAGGGCAAGGAAGGAGAGAGGTGGTGGTAGGAAAGGCAGAGAGTGGTATCTTCATATTTACTTTCACATAGATTTTATGAGTTGTGATTTTTTTCATTACTGCAGTAAAACTGCTATTAGGTTTGGTTTTGTTCTCAATTTTGTTTTCTATTATATTATTGGCAAAAGTTAGCTTTCATGTGAAGAGAAAGAAGCAGGAAATGCAAGTGAATGAGCTCAAGCTGTTTATAACAGCATGTGCTTTATTTAGACTATGGTATATATAATGTGGGAGTCTGGAAACCCATGCTCAAACTGTGACGCCAGCAGAGTGTTCTGATCTGGTGCTGTGGCCACCCAGGCATCTGCACTCTGATGTTTGTTTGCAGAATGCAGGGGGTAAGGTGTGTTTTTTCTGTTTGGTTTTTGGTTGACCTTTTTTTTTTTTCCTTCTTGGTTAATCATTCAGTGGAAGAATCTTTAAGCTGCAATCCCTTATGTCTGTTCTTTTTCATTTTCATGTGCAAGGTCCTGCACCTGGGTCAGGGCAATCCCAAGCACAAATACAGGCTGGGCAGAGACTGGATTGAGAGCAGCCCTGAGGAAAAGGATGTGGGGGTGTTGGTTGATGAGAAGCAGCAGGAGCCAGCAATGTGCACTTGCAGCCCAGAAGGCCAAATACATCCTGGGCTGCATCCTCAGCAGCGTGGCCAGCAGGTTGAGGGGAGGGGATTCTGCCCCTCTGCTCCACTCTGGGGAGACCCCACCTGCAGTGCTGCCTCCAGCTCGGGGGCCCCCAACATAAGACCTGTTGGGGCAGGTCCAGAGGAGGCCACGAAGATGATGATCAGGGGGTTGGAGCACCTGTCCTATAAAGACAGGCTGAGAGAGTTGGGGTTGTTCAGCCTGGAGAAGAGAAGGCTCTGGGGAGACCTTAGAGCCCCTTCCTGTACCTAAAGGGGGGCTATAGGAAAGCTGGGGAGGGACTCTTGATCAGGGAGTGTAGTGATAAGACGAGGGGTAACGGTTTTAAACTGAAAGAGGGGAGATTTAGCTTAGATATTAGGAAGAAATTCTTTACTCTGAGGGTGGTGAGACACTGGCACAGGCTGCCCAGAGAAGCTGTGGCTGCCCCATCCCTGGAGGTGTTCAAGGCCAGGTTGGACGGGGCTTGGAGCAACCTGGGCTGGTGGGAGGTGTCCCTGGACATGGCGGAGGAGTGGAACTAGATGATTTTTAAGGTCTCTTCCAACTCTAACCATTCTTTGTTATGATTCTATGATTTACGTATAATGCTAACAGCTGGTATCATGTAATGTGACTATTTTTCCAAATATTTTCAGAGTCCTTTTAGGCAGATTCATCAAGTGAAAACAATTAAATGAATGAATTGTTTTGTTTAAGAAAGGAGTGTAGGCTTTTGGAGTTAGCACACTGTAAGAGAGTCTTTATACAATATCTAGAGTATCTTCATCTCCTGAAGCTGAGACAGTTCACTGAGTAAAGTATGCTAAGCACTGTTCTGGCCTCACTTAAGTAATATCGTTTGTTACTGGTAGCCTTCCTGCACTTTTTTCACTCATTTTACTAGTGGGATTTTTTCAGTAATTTTACTAGTGGGATATTACTGAATGTTCAGGAAGAAGTGCTCAGGGCAGTACTACTTGGGCAGTAAAAGGACGATGTTATTACAGTAAGTGTAAATGGTGCCTGACCATTCAGATATTCCAAGAGAGTATTGCTAGTTTTGATTATCAATAGAAATTGTTAGAAAAAAAATATTTTTTAAGAGCTCCGCTGTTGAAAGAGGTGTTGATGCAGAACTTTACAAGTTGGTAGCACATACCGTTTTGTTTTCGGTGTCACACTACCTTCTACTCTTTCAAGACATGAGTCTGCATGAGCCTGAGCACTGGCAGGAAAGTTATGCTTCTGCTGTAAAGTAGGTAATAAAAATGCCTGCAGTAATCCAGTTGTGTACACTACTTAGAAAACTCTGGCTAGAATTAACTCCCATCTGTTGGTTCACTCACTGGGCTGTTTCTGAAGGCTTATAATTTTGGTCTGTAGTAATCATACGATATTTCAGTGGGTAGAACTGAATCACAATGTTCACACACAGAAACGCGCTTTAAAGTGTATATGCCTGGCACACCTGTAATTTAAATATGTGTCTCCATTTAGCTCTTTAAAAGTTGTATGCAAAATGTCATCATGCTATGGTTGTGCCATTTTAGCAAAGACACAAATGACGAAGATCCACAGGGTGTCCCTAACAAATTGGTGAAAATAAGGATATAGTGTTTTTTTTTCACTTTGCTTTCCTTTGTCGCTTTCCATATTAGAGTTAGGAAAACTTATTACAAATAAGCAAATGGAGCCCATGCTTCAAACTACCCAATGTTTATCTGTTGGTGGCCAGCTAGGCTTGTGCTGTTTTCTCACTTGTCGTATCAGAACTGAATATGGTCGTGAAAGATAAGGGCTCTGCCAGTTTCCTGCTGTGCTAATTTATATATGATGAGTAGACATTTCTCCACTTTGTCCATTTTCTCCATTTCTTAGACTTGTTTGATTTTGCCCAGCCTTTGCTAAAGTTCAGAGGAATTTATTGTCTGTAGAAGTGAAGAATTCTAGTTGTTTTTGTCAGGCCTGATCTCTTCCTTTGACACAAGAATTTCTTTCCTTGGCATAATTCACTAACAAAAAAACCTTTTTCCTTCTTTACTGGGGAAAAATCGCAAGGAAGAACCTAGAAGACTTTCCCTGTGTTGTCTCTCTTAATGTTGCTTGGTAATAATTGTGTGTAATAGAAATGTTAACTTCCCTAGCAAGAGTGCTTTCTCAGGTTTGATACACAAGTGGAAAGAAGAACAAGGAAAAGGCTGTTGGGACTGCACAAGTGCAATAATTGTAGTTAACATTTGTTATGCAGTTTCTAGAGGTGTCTGTAGTTTGTCACAGGCATTCATGCTGTTTCTTGTGAACACTGCAATCAAGATGGTTAAGTCTAATGTATGAATCCATTGTGCAGACTTCTCTCTTTTTCTTCTCCTGTGTATGTATGAATTGATGTAATGAGTGTCTATTAAGGACCCTGTATAACTAATCTAAATCCACAAGTCACTCTTAAATCTAATGCATTTCTGCATACACAAATATTCCGCTTGTGTTTTAAGTTGATGTATGTTTGCTGTTGGACAGGAGGCAGCCTGTGTTTCAGGATGTGGTATCATTTTGCGTGTTTATCTCGGTGTTTTTGCATTTGCGTGTGCAAGTCAGCATATGAAAAACATTCTGTAAAGGTGCAAATAAACGTGACAAAACATGCATACGGTTTTGCAGCCGCAGCTGTGATGCGATCATTGATTTGCTTTCCTGACAGTGTTTCTGACACGGCTTCTGTGACTTCAGGAGGCTGCAGCAGTTTCTGCTTCCTGTTTTACATGTAAATGCTTAGGTGCAGTGACTGTGTAGGCAATCCACAATATTAGATTTAGTAATTGAGGAGTAAATCCATAGTGTTATATTTTAGTACGTCACAAAATCAGTGCACAAGTTTCAGTAAGATAAAGTTGTTGCTCGGATTCTGGAAAGAATTTTGACCTAAGCTTTTTCTTCTAGCTGTTGCTGAAACAGAATGAAATTGATGAAACCTCTCTTGGGGGGGGGGGGGAAATGCATTTTAAATTGAACCTGTTTTATTTGTCAATGCTTATGTTCGGTGTCCAGCTTACTGACGGTTGAGTTGCTCTAGAAGATTGAGGTGAGCCCAAATTTGGGCTAGGGATAGAGTGCTTTGGAGGGTGGGTGGGTGTGTCAGTGGTTTAACCTTCCAGTGTTGTTGATACTCAGAAACAATTTTCACATTTGATGGCTGTTTGGTAGCCAAGTGAAAATTGCTGGAGGTTCTGGAGATACGTCATTTTGTTTAAAGCTGTTAACAGGAAACTGAGCAGGAAAAAATCTAGAGTTCTCTAGGCAAAATCTCTACAAAGAAGCAAAAACAGGATGGATATAAACCCAGCTCTCTACTCGTTATTTTAGAGCCTGTTATTCATTAAAACTGACTTCCTGCAATTGTTCCCAAAACTGATATATGGTGCATTTTTTAAGAAATAAAAATGCTGGAGACTCTGGCTTCTGTGGAAGAAGGGCTTTATTGATTTCAGACAGGAGGAAACATCATATGAATTAACATTTAAAAGGGAATTGTCACTGGGCATTTAATGCTTTACAGTGTAAATTTTTCTTCCTTGTGTGGTAAACAGAATTTACAAACAGTTGTCTCTGGAAGCTTTACATCTGCCTCCATCATTTGGTACTCATCACAGAGGTTAAAGCTGGTGTAATCTTTGGCCTTTCCATACTAGGTTTTGGCAATGTTTCTGTCTCACGTAATGTAGCATAACATACTTGCTGTTGCAGTAAAGTTGGTAGAATTTCAGAGCTTCCAAACCATTTGAAAGTTGGCTTCTAAAACAAATGCCAAGGAATCTGCCAAGAACGTGCAGTGTGGAGAGGTCTGCTTGGTACTGAGATTGTCCCGAGATTGGGTCTGGGAGGTCTTATGAACGGGCAGAGAACTTGGCGTCACTCCGAAGTCTGGGATGCTTAATTTCAGGTTGGCACCTGTGTGTTCAGGGCAGTTAAGTAATACTTGGAAAATTAAGTCATCAAACTAGTGATTTTGAAGCCTTATCACTGTACCCTTTTGGAATATGTAAAGGGACGCACAGTTGCACTAAAATATCGGGAATTGTAGTCGCACTAAAATGAGAGGGACCAAAGACTCATGTTGGGTCTTTTCCATGTAGATGAGAGCATGCTCCATGTTAGGAGTTGGTCAGCTTCTACTGACCAATTCTTCAATTTCCTATTCAAATGTATGAAATAGTAAGAGTAACAGATTGGCGGATGAGCAATGTGTTTGCTACAGAATGTTAGGTTAAAGAGTAACACATTTATGTGAAAGACTCTTACTACTTCTGGTGGTATCTTTCTTGCAGTTTTGGAACCCTTGTTGCGATTGGAGTTACAGTTTGTGCGGTGATTGTAATTACTATTATTCTGTGCCTCACCTGTTCGTGTTGCTGTTTGTATAAAGCATGTCGAAGACCACGACGTAAGTACCTGNCTATAAAAGTTGAAAAGAGTCTTGCTTAAAATAATCTTGCTTTACCTCTCTGCTACAAAAGTTGTAATACCTAAATGTTAAAAACAAGCATTTAAGCTGCTTCAGAATGTGAAGTTGCAGAGGGATGTTTTGGAATATTTTCTAAGTATTTCGAAGTTCTGTTTCCCCAACCCCCATGTGTGGATTTGGGGATTTTTTGGGGTGGGTTTTTTTTTTCTTTAGGTAAGCAGGAGATAGAGACTTTGCTCAAGATTGCACTGTTGTCAATGTATTTTTCAGGTATATTTTTAAGAGACTGGGAAAAATGTAGTTTCATTCTAAGTGTAGCATAAAGAGGAAGGAGATCATGAAAACAAATTATTACAGTTTATTTAAAAAGTGTTAATGCTCCTTTATTCCAGTAAGAGATATAAACCAATGGACGAACATCAGCTCCTACAAAAATCAATGACTTAATGTGTGTTTGCCTCTGACTGTTATTTAGTGAAAGATGTACTAACACATGGATGTATTAGTGTGTAGACAACATACAAAAGGAAACTCATTTGGGCAATCGTGGTAGGAAGCTCCTTACCTAATAAAGGAGATCCTTATCACCTTAATCCTTAAAAGCAGATCACATTTAAAAATGAGCAATTTTTCCAGTCTCATACCAAATGATAAGTAACTTGGCTGCAGGGCTGAGTTCCTGGTTTTTGAAGAGTCCAAGAAAAAAAAATGCTTTGCTCTTTGCGGTTGAGAAACAGGGAGATAAGTTGGCTGCTATGCCAGTATGTGAAGGCTCTCGTTACCAGTGAGATCAATGGAAGGATATTTAGAGGCATCTTTAAATCTTTCATGGAACTTTGAAAATGAAATTACCTAGATCCAGATTTTGAAGTGAGAAACTGATCTTGAGAGAATGTTTTTTACATTACTGTTGTTGGCTGTCCCAGGTGATCTCCTAGAACCACCAGCACTAACCGTGTTCCTTCTGCTTGTTTGTAGCTGTGGTGACCACCACTACTTCCACTACAGTGGTTCACTCTCCCTATCCCCAACAGCAGGGAGTGCCACCCAACTACCCAGTAGCCCCATATCAAGGATATCAGCCTGTGGCTATCCAGCCACAACCGGGAATGCCGGTAGCACCGTACCCTGTACAGTATCCTCCCCCTTACCCCATGCAGCCGTCAGGACCCCCAGCTTATCATGAAACGGTGGCAGGTAAGGCAATCCTGAGTGTTTCTTCATCTCTTAAACAGCTAGAGAGACAGTAGTGTTGGAGCCAATCTTGTGTTATTTATATTTATTATTTTCTATGACTATATTAATGTAAATATAAACAAATTATGTAAAGTTCAAGCAAACGTAGATGCTGTAATTCACCCTTACCGAAGTTTCCCCATCACCATTTCTATGTTAAGCATTTGGTGGTATATGGGACTGCCAGTGGATCCAGTAAAATGTTTTACTGATTCAGTTGAAATTTCTTATTAAAATCAAAGTCTAATTAACATATGTATAGTAGTTGAGTATTTCTACATGCCCTTTCTAACCTAGTATTTACTAGATGTTTTAATCTATACACAGGTGGCATTTTCTAGTAGTTCATCTCTGTTTATAGAATAACAAGTCTCTGATCAACTTCAGACAAGTTTGCCAATGACTAGCAGTTAGAATTATTGGAATCTTTTTTCTTCTGCTTCCCTTCTTTCACAGCGTTGTTTTCATGCACCTTTATTGTTATTACTAATTCTAACTTTTGCTGGGAGTAGCTGTTCTCTGAACAATTGGCTCCTGGCTGTCCAGACAGACCAAAACTAGGCTGTTACCCGGCCTAGGATCTTTAAGCCCTCTTACCAACTGCCTTGTTCATCCTTCTAAGTAACAAGCAAAGTATAGTCCTGAATAGTAGATAATGCCCTTAGAAAGTAACTCTTTCATGGTAACTCGAATACAGAATGGCTGTTCCTGGTCTTAAGTGTTTGCAAACCACTTAGATATTGTACATTAATGATGTGCAAACCAGCCCACCATGTAAAAACACAGACTTGGCAGGCCTGTTGACTTAATTTTTCTGTTGTGAACTCTGCAGGAGCTGTGGGTTTTATGGGATTACCCGAAAGTGCTTTGGTTTCATCTTTTATCATTTGAGGGAGCCAAAAACCTAGTCATTTTGCTTTTCCTACTCTGATATCTCAAACTGTTGCTGGTTTGTTAGTTCTTAAAATACGTTTGTGGTTGTTTTTTTTTTTCCCTGGGAAAATCTTGAAGCACTTTCCATGTTGCCAGCTGAGAATGCCTCAAAATGAGACCTCTTCCTTTTATTTTTCTTGTCTATTAACCACGGGGCAGTCTCTTAATTAGGTCACATGCAAGGGAGAGAATACCTGCTGTATCACACAGGAGCCAAACGCACTCACTTTACAAGATCAGTGAAAGATAACCACACTTGTATGTTCCAGGGATCTGATCAGGTGCTGCATTATTTGAACTAACTTGTGCTATTTGACAGACCTGAAAATGAAGATGCCACTTGAGAGCAGCTTGTTTCAGAATACTAGAAAATAAGGATATCTTCCGAGTAATATATATCTGGTATATATGTCAAACTCTTTTATGAGCTTGGTAGTGCTGGGACACCTTTTTTCTCTTTCATTTTTTTAATTAACTCTGACACTTACCAGAAAGCATTCTCCCTGAAGGAATCCTAAGATGCTTTCTCTAGTATTCTTGCCCAGTGGTTTATTTTCACTTCTATATGTATACCCCTATGAGGTATATCCTGTTGTCTGTGCATCTCTGACTTCCACTGTCTGTTTGTTTGGACCAGATCTGTTCCTTTTTTTTTTTTTTTTATGACTATGTTCTCCCCTGAAGGCTAACCATGTGCTTGTGGCTACCATAATACATATGTACACTCAAGCATCAAAAAAAACCCACAAGAACAAAGGTCTTTGTGATCTTACTTAAGAAATGTGGATGCCTTATCAGTTAGCACAAGCCGTTCTCAGGTCCAGTTAAGATACTAGACAAGTTGAACCTTTTAACCATATCTCAAAACAGAAGTTGCCGATGTAGAATTCAGAATGTAAATTGTACAAATCTGTTTGTTTGTTTTTTTTTTTTTCTCTTGTGTTTTGCTTTTGCAGCTGGTGCTGGAGCACCTTACCCAGTCAGCCAGCCCCCTTACAACCCTGCTTATGTGGATCCTCAGAAGCCCAGCTATTGAAAAGATCTTCTACTATGCTTCTGTATACAAAACTTTATAAAGTATAATTTGTGCTGTTTACACTGTGCAACTGTAGTATATTTTTCTGGAAGCCAGCAATCCTTTGTCCAAGTAAAGTGAAAGTTAATTCAGTATCTTTTTTGGGTTTTTTTTAAATGCTTTGAATATGAGGAAGGAGTATTTTTCTTGCAGAAGTTGTTAATTTATACCTCAAGCAAACCCAAAAAGAGATTTTTTTTTTTTTCTAATTACTATGAGAAAAGCATGAAGAAGGAATACTTGAGAAATAAGAACCACAATAACATTTGCTGTGCAATAATTTTGAAAGGAATGGTCTTAATACAAGGATTGTCAAACACCCAAAGCTGTAGCAATCTTTTGCACAGTATTAAAACATAAAAACTTAATCTCTAAGAAACTACCTGATATATGTTATGTATGTTCTGCCTTTTTGAAGCTACTATTGTTATTGTAGGTAACTGTAATACACTTCATTTACCATTCAAAAGGGAATTTTCCTTTTTTTGAAATGCATTTGCTTTCAGTAGGGGGTAGCAAACCACGTTTCATTGTCTTTGGACAAATTGCATTTTTCTGTGCTAAATAGTATGAGTTGATAATTTCCTTGTTTTCTTTCCCAATTTTAAGGCTTAAACTGTGCCTTCATTGGGTGTTTTCTCAGGCCATCTTAATTTATAGCTAGAAACTAACAACAAAACCAAACTCTCTGCCACTTAGTAGAACAAGTACATCAAAAGCTGAAAACCTGAGAGTTCTTAATAAAAATTATTGGACAAGTATTTGTTGTCCAAGTATTATTGGACAAGCTGGCTTAAGCTGTATCTTGTTGATATGTTTGGAAGGGAAATTAGCACCTTAATCATGTGTTAAGCAGAAGTACCTGTCAGTGTTCAGTCCTGCCTCATCGGAGGGAAGGAGTTCATTTTAAAAGAGACATGCGATGTCAGAAATAGACTAGGGATTTTAAATGCTTAGGGTTTCTCACTGGCTATCTCTGGTGGGAACTGTGGACGGCAGGAACCTAGGGATGACATATCTTTATAAACTCAGTCTGAATTTGAAGAATAGTATACATGGGGGGATAAGTAATCCCAGCCCAACACACAGTACAGATTAAGCCTCCCTTTTGTCTTCAACATTCACATAAAGCTGAGAACAAGAAATCGGGGAAAGGAGTCACAATGAGGTTATGTATTTTCAAGAAGGCAATGCTTGCAGTCACAAAGCCTCTGGAGACATCCTCATGACTTTTACCAGTGTTTGCAAGGCTTTTGGCTCTATACACTTTGTATTGATAAATGAATCATAATTTTTTTAGTGTCCTATACAATTTTATCTTTTCTAACATTGAAATACAATTTGTTATTCCTCAGTACAGGTATCTAATCTGTTGTATGTATCATTGTGACATAATTAGTGAAGTAATTTTGACATATCTCATACACTGATTTTACAATCGCTTAATGGCCTCTCTAAAAAAGTATTTAGGGTATTTTACTGTTTGAAAAACATTGATGGTGTCATTGTTTTACCTCATATGATGGATGGAAACTGCTGCTGTCAAAGGCAGCCTTATTTCTCTTCCTGTTTTTTGAGTCTTTCTGGGTTATTACAATTCTTTTTTCAAGAAAGTCTTCAGGGCATTTCAGAAGAAACGTATACGAGTTTTTAGCATTGGGATTCGTGACAACCTAGGCCCTTCTGTTACATCTCTCTGAGTGTTGAAGTTAACAGCATGAAATGGTGCCAAGAGGAAGGCACAGAGCATGCACGCCCTGTATCTGTGTGTTTCTCCTCTTTCCTGCCTTGTAAGTTGAGAAATTAGGCAATGCTTTCTTACACTGTTAGGAGTTATGTGAGAACAACTGAAAATGGACAGTGTCTCCTGTCTTAGTGTTTCCCTTGCAATCTGGAATTTTTATGTGTGGGAGGGCACTGAATAACTGCAGAAATAACTCCCTTGCTACAGATCCTACTGCTATGTGTTTATTCATATAGAAGGAGGGCAGAGACTATTCCAGCACCTTTGTTAGCCAGCTGCCTGGATGGAGTCTGGCCAGCGAGATGCAGCCAGCGAGCACAGCTGCCGTGCAGCTCTCAGAGCACAGGTACAGTGTTCTAGTGTCAGGCTTCATGAAGTTGTTGCTCTGTACCACTCTTCCTTTCCTCTGTCTGATGTGACAAAGCGTACAGCTCGTGGGAGTGTTAGTAGGGTTATGTTTTGATTATGAAAGGAAAATCTGCAATTTCATGAGAAGCTGGCTCAGTCGTCTGCCATCAACCCTAAGGAAAAGATAGTGGCAGCAATAACAGAGGTCCCCAAATCTGAAGTTTTGGTGTAGATGTGGTACAGACCAAATAAATTGCCCTGAACACCACTGTGTGGTGGGAGGAGATGAGGGGTAGGGTTAAGGAGCCTGAAAATGTACACCTTTCCTTCAGTGAACATATGATAGTAACTATATACAAGTGAAGAGATGAATCATTAATACGCAAGGATCTACTTTAGTAGTAGTATTACTACTTCAGTTACAAAACTTCTTGAAAGAAAAGGGTCCACTTCATAACTGGAGTACTTAATCAGATCTCTTCTTATTGTTAGTGTATTAATCATCATTAACAGTAAGGGGTAGGACCAAATTTTATTCAGTTGTCACTGTGCAACCTGTTGAAACTTGTTTTCGTAGAGTTAAGAGAATGGGATGATTATAGAAAAGATGGAGAAGTTGATCCATAAACTTTTCGTTTAAGCACTGCTGATAGCCAAGTAGCTATTGCCTTCACATCGAACTGGTTATCCACAGCGCTGCAGGGGAGGGGGAGCGGAATTAAAATTTTAAGTGTTGAAAGAGTATGTGTTCATTTTTTTTAAATTCTGTAAGTGCCTTTGTTTCAGAAATGTTTTGTGAAATTAAATACAGTAGAATATTCTGTTGTACTGAATTTACTAATCATTGTTGATTTTATTACATATTGTAACCTAGCTTTGTATGTTGTTTGTAGTTTAAATGTAAGTATTCAAAAGAAATGGCATAACTCTATGCACCTTTGTAATAAATGCAGTGTTTGAAGTATATTCTATCAATTTTGTTTTCTTAGCCTCAATTTGAGTATTATGTAGGAGTGTATCTGCAAAGCTACATTTTACTTCATTGTGTTTGACAGCTGGTGTTACCAACTATGCTTGAAGTCGCCTTGTATCATGAATGTCACTTTTGGGAGTGGAGACTGAAGCCTAATCAAAATTACAGGTTGCAACATAAAGTGAGGACAATATAAGCTCCCAATGATATTCTGACAGTATGCTTCTAAGCTAATCTAAAAGGATTGCTTCTATGGCCTTGTCTAGCCTAAGGACTAAATTAAATGCATGAAGTTGGAATGCATTAGGTAACAAATCCCAAGACATTTGAAAAATCTAGTGTAGGCAAGATAGTAGACTTCAAATAAGTCTATAATTTGATTAAAGTTTAATATCTTCTCAACATGTATTTTGACTTGTTGAATGTTGTGCCTCTTATCAACTTGACCAATTCAGCCTGTGGTAAGTGATGCTTTCTACTCCGCGTGAAAATATTTTTGCCGATTTTTTTTTTTTGTGTGTGTTTGTATACTTTCAAGGGTTTTGAAAAAAATGCTTTTGAAAGGTTGCATTCATGCTCCTGACTTGTTAGTCTTTCACTTGAAAATATTTTCTTTGAGCAATTCAACAATGCTTTTTATAAGACACCAAGTAGTACTGAATTGGTTGAGGGTGTTCAGTATATAATAATTACCTTGAATTGCCAGCTAAGTTTCCAATGTAGGATTTAAAAGAAAAGGGAGGAGGGTGGAAACAAACAAAAAACCCAAACCCCACAACCCCCACCTCCCAACTTGTTCTGAAAGAGTTGTTTATCATGGAATAATCAGGTAGTTTTGGAATGTTACTTCTTGAATTTGGTGGAGTTTCAGCTGCAGGCTGATAATGTGTTGCAGATGAAATGTAGATCACTTCACTTCCAGTTTTCTTTCACATTTTCTCAACAGGATTTCTATTAGTTAACTGGGGACAGCAGACAAAATGTATGCTTCTAAAAACCTAAATCTAGAAAACAAACATAGGTATTATTTGGGCTAGAAATTACACCAGAAAACTGCAGTTATTTTTGATGGTTTTGTTGCCACTGCTTTTTAGTTCATCTTTTTTTTCTTTTCCCATGACTTTTTAGCTGGCGCATCTGTGCGATATGGCTGAATTTGAGAAGTGACAAGCAGAGAAGCCTCCTTCTGTTCGGAGAAAAGCTGTGTGCCTTCCCTTCTCTCTGCGCACAGGCCTGAGGAACAGAAGCTAGTGTTTTGTGTAAAACCTTCAGATTTCCTTTAACGAGCACATAGGGTTTCAAAGGTACCCTCACCCTCTAAAATTGCTGCAGAATGTTGTATAGGAGAGAAAACTGCTGAACTAAAAAGTTGAGAGCCTGGGGTTAGGTGAGGAATACTCATAACATTTAATCAGCAGTTGTGTATGGTAGCGTGAATTTTTCCAGAACAAAACTTGGCCTGCATCTTAAAACCCATGGCAGGGTTGCATGGAGGAGCTGGACAGAAAGGAGGGAAAAAAATTAGCAATTACTGCCAAACAAGCAATTATCTCCCTTTTTTTTTTTTTTTTTTCTTTTTCAAGTATGGAAACTTACTATCATATCCAGGCACGTATGATAACTTGCCAGGTTTGCTTTAGCGAGTGGTTTGGGGCCTGTTTTGTTTCCCTCTGGTTTCTATCTGTCTTGTTAGTATAGCCTGCATCACAGGAACCTGGTCTGATTTACAGCTTTTAAGCAAGCTGTATAGGAGGTAAAAAAAGTACCCAAGTTAAACCTGTTAGAGGTGAGATAAAGCTGAAGAAAATAAGTTATTTTCTTAGCTCCTTTCAAGAGCTCAAGCATCTGTATTGATGGAGTAGTCTCCTCTGCTTCAGCTTTTTATGGCAGTCTCCACTGTGGGCGAGTTAGCCATGTTATAAAGGATGTCCTTCTGTTGTAAAGTGATTTCTTTAGGTTTGAGACTCAACTAACTACTTGTGTTGATCCTGGATAGTGAGGAGGCTCTGCCTGGCATGGTGGGTGAGGCATGAACCCTCTCTGGCTCTCCTGGGGCCGCAACATGCTGTGTGGGTTTGGAAACGATGCCTTATTCCATCTTAATGTTGTCCCGCCTCTCCTGCAAACTGACAAGTCGGGTGGTTGTTCCACTTTTTGTTTCACTAGAGTGAAGAACAGTTCAAGATGTGTATAAATTAACCCCTGATATCCCATTTCCCTTACTGCAGTCAAAATAACTTTTAAATCAGTTACTGGAGACTTTTCTCTAACATTTCTTGCTCTTGCAGTTGGTTTTCATGGCTTGCTCTCCAATTTGGCCCTGGAATCAGGTGGGATCTGCTTTACAGACTGCTGGACAGGTGTCACAGCACAGCTGTGCTGTAATGGAGGTC
The DNA here is from genome assembly GCA_013398815.1 of Ibidorhyncha struthersii. NCBI lineage: Eukaryota > Metazoa > Chordata > Aves > Charadriiformes > Charadriidae > Ibidorhyncha > Ibidorhyncha struthersii. Next base: position 240,897 of record VZSZ01009302.1, on the reverse strand, counting down.
TTCAGCAAAACAAATTATTCAGCTACGTTCTCAGAATAGCAATCTACAATATGACTTGACTAGATATGGAAGTTTGCTTTGATCAGAGGCTGGGCTAGATGAGCTACAGAGACCCCTTCCAACCTCAACTAGTCAACGATTCTTCAAGTTGTAGAAAATAAGGTGTTACCTGTGCAGATTCCCTAAATATTTTAGTCAATGAAGCATCATTTACTTTATCTCTGCACATAGCTTTAACAGAAATAAACTGCTGTGTGTTTGAATCCACGCGGTACCTCAGGTCCTTGAATGGCCACAGGAAGATGCTTCGCAATGCAATACCTCCTCCTGTGCTGTGACTGTTCAGGGGCAATGTCAGTAGATGTTAAAATACAAGCCAGCAAGGCTATCATCCTCCTTTTTGCACTAAGTTGCCTCTGAGTAATGGGTAAGCTAGTAAAGGTGACTGCTTTCTTCATCGAGCTCCTGCCTGGCTTTAGTCCTGTCTGCTCAGAACAGCTTATTGAGGAGGAAAAAGCCAGCTATACTTAGCTCAGCTTTCAGCAAAGGGGAAATTCTAGTTGCCATACCCCTGGGCAAGAAAACAGATGGGTGGCTGCTGCTGACTGAGGAATGTGATAAATCATGTATAGAACATGACTAGTGGTGTTTATTCTTGCTCAATACTTCATTATTCAGTCCTGTGACTGTGCTTGATGCCAGAGTAAATTCCTTTACTCAGTTAATACAGAGGCACAGCTTATCTATAACATGTTGGGGGAAAATGCGAACTGGCTCTTTGGGGCGGGGGGAAGCTGCTATACTGTGAATTCTTCAGGGAGTGTCTGATGAGACAGTCTTGAGTTTGTTAATTTAAGGTCATGAAGATGGTAAACCAGTAGCCCCATGTTCTTCATTTTTTTTCAGGGGATGATCAGCTGTTGCATATGTGATTGGATCTCTTTAATCCTAACAAAATATCGTAAGAGAATGTAAAAAGGGAAGGATCACTGAAGGTCAGTACAATCTTGCAATAATACTGACAAAAGATTGATCACTGTAAATGACTTAACATGCACTGAATTATGGCAGTTCTGTAATTACACCTACGTCTGCTTTTTCTCTTTAGGTGTGCAGCCTCATTTTTCCTTAGGAGCGTGAAGTTTTCAGTTACAGAAAATGCCTTCATTTTTAAAAGCTGTGTTTTAATTTCATAATGCCATGATGTTACTATCATTTCTACCAGCAAAGGTATAGGGTTTTGAGTTTGTTTGTATATAGCGTGGGCTATACCACTGTAAAGTCAAAAGTGGGAAGACAAAAATCAGAGTGTATATGTACATGTTAGGGTGTTGTCTGTTAAGAGTGGGTGGATGGGAGGGGACGTAGTGCCAGAAGGGAACAGTTAGGGGTATTTTTCCTAGTGTGTTTTTTCCACTGATAACACTTGTGTTTATATAAAGTTTAGCAGCAATACACTTCTCCCTTTCACCACGTTGCCATACACACGCCCTTTAGATGAGGCCAGGAATTTTTTAAACAATTTTTTATAACTGGATTGCTTCAACAATTTGGGATTCCTTAAATGGTTTTTGTCCAAACGCCTTTTAACAGTTCATTTGGTCTGTTCACCCAAAGAAGGGATTTAAATGCATTTTATCTCTATGAACTCAAATTATGTTTAGAGAAATTAGGTGGTGAGAACAGCGTAGAGCAGTTGACAAGTGATGGCAGGTCATGGTGTTTTGGGATGACTCTTGTATTGTTAGGACAGCTCTGAGTTTGCTGCTCGCAGCAGGTTAACTGCCAGATACTGCTTTACCACTGCTCATGCTCACAGGGCTATTTTTAATGAATTATCTTAATGTTTTTTTTTGGCTTTGAGTAAGGAAGGGACTTTTACCTGACACTAACAAACTGTTATCTCTATTCCTAAAGGTCAGGAAGTGCTGTGTTTTGGTTGAGGTTTTTTTTGGTGTGGTGGTTTTGGTTTGTGTGTTTTTTTTTTTGTTTGTTTTTTTTTTTTTTTTTTTTTTTGTGGACAAGTCAAGTGGGTTTGTCATGCAGAAACTTGTGTAGCATGTCTTATCCAGTGCCCTGGTGGCAGTTTTAAGGTAGTTACCATGCAAGCATACATGGACTTGGAAGGCTTTGCTGTTACGTGCTTGCGCATCCTTCCTTGCTGCATTTAAACTAGGAAATGGCAGTTCTCCAGATGCTACACCAGACTTGAAACCTGTTGCTGAGAGGAGTAGTTGGCAGCTTGTCTTTTACAGAAAGGAACTGGTGGAACTCTGACAGCTGTTGCTCAAAGAAGAGGTGGCTTAGCCCTAGGCTGTTGTGGGAGGAAGCAGTGAAGCTCTGTACCTACAACCTTTTGCTCTAGGGAGATGCTGGATTATTACACTGGTTATTCCTGCATAGCTGTTTCTGGGAAATTTCTCTTCAAAATCAAAAGCCAAGTCAAGACCTTGCTCAGCACACTGGAGTGGGGACAGGCACAGCAGGGCAGGACACAGCCTTTTTGGGTTTTGACCAGAGAACTGGTCATCCTCCCCCTCTACTCTGCCCTGGTGAGGCTGCATCTGGAATACTGCATCCAGTTCTGGGCTCCCCAGTTCAAGAAGGACAGGGATCTGCTGGAGAGGGTCCAGCAAAGGGCTACAAAGATGATTAGGGGATTGGAACATCTTTCATATGAGGAAAGGCTGAGGGATTTGGGTCTCTTTAGTCTAGAGAAAAGAAGATTGAGGGGGGATCTTGTTAATGCTTTCAAATACTTGAAGGGAGGATGCCAGGAGGATGGGAGCAGTCTTTTTTCAGTGGTGCCCATTGATAGGACGAGGGGTAATGGGCACAAGCTTGAACATAGGAAGTTCCATCTTAACATGAGGAGGAACTTCTTTACTTTGAGGGTGGTGGAGCACTGGAACAGGCTGCCCAGAGAGGTTGTGGAGTCTCCCACTTTGGAGACATTCAAAACCCGCCTGGACGCTGTCCTGTGCAACCTGTTGTAGGTGACCCTGCTCTGGTGGGGGGGTTGGACTAGATGATCTCCAGAGATGCCTTCCAACTCTGACTATTCTGTGATTCTGTGAACTGGATACTTCCCAATTTTCCAAGGGCTTCCTTCCCACTGTAGTACTGTCTCCTCTTCCTCCTGGTCCCCGGACCCAGGCTTGTTCTGAATCAAGTATGTGTCAAAAAATGAAAAAAGCTTCCCAAATTATTTAAAAATACAAATACGTATGCTCATTTTAGTAGCACTCACACTTCTCTTTTTAGGGTCTAAGGTTCAGCTGAGTATGACAGCTGTATGCTATGACTATCAAGGGTATACTTGAAAGTATACTCCTTCACATTGCTATATTTGAAAGGGTATAGCAGCAGTTCTTCCTTCTATCTTCAGTGCTATATCCTAGGAATGAGATGCTCGTTCATCTTCACTGCAGTGCCTATCCAGATACTGAAACCAAAAAAACAGTCATTCTGCGCACATGTAAATATCCTTCTCTCACCTACTAAGAAAGAATGGCCATTACCATTTTACTCTTCTAAGGTAACTTAAAAAAAAAATATTCTAGTATTTTTTGGTTTTGCATCTCAATAGTTACGCTTTCAGCAGATTCATGAAGCTGAGAAAAATGAGCGAACTCAAGTGATCATTACAGGGCTTTGAAGTTCTTGCTCAGAACTGAACTGCCAACTATAAGTTATTTCTAGAAAGGTTTTTAAAATCACAGTAAACTGTTTACTAATATCAACATGAAAATTCTGGAAGTCATGCAAGAAAGTGCTACAGCTGCAAAAGAAACAAATATGTTTGAAAGACGTTCATATGAACTCAGTGATCCCAAACATCTCAGCACATTCAGCATCTTAAATTCAGCTGTAGTCACAGTAAAATGGAGAACACAATAGTGAAATTTCCATTCCATTCCCAGCAATTTCATAAAGGATGAAATTCATAAACAGTCACAAGCCGTCGAGTGGTTTTGCACAGCAAAACAGTACATTGCAGTCTAATTCTTACATCAAAATTTCCTGGCTTTCATCTACATTTAGATGGTGCTTAACTAAAATAATTACAAAAAAGAAACGTGTCTTAGTTGTGCTGCATTTAAGTGCAACCTTTAGATTATCACTTAATAAAACAGGTAATTTAGATTTCAGATTTACACAGGCAATGATTATTATGATTTAGATGAGGAAGGAGAGAGATCTTTGCTAGATGTTAGCTAGCTGGAGTCCATTCCTTGGTCTTCTGCTTCTGGCTCAGGAGGATACAATTCGTCCAAAATAAGCTCTGCAACGACAACAACAACAAATGTTTGAGAGAGTCATTTTTCTACTTCATATAGTATAATTACAGCTGGTATCTCTTTGCATTTTAAACCATACCGACCGTAGAAGGCCACAGCAAATATCCTTTTTCAAGGTTCAGTGCAGACAGGTCTTTAGATACTCATTTTGTCATACAAACTTCTCCCCCTCTCTTCTTTAATGCCTTTTTAGGCATTAAAGGAGAGGACTATCTTGGACAGTCAATTAAATTTTGCTATTAGTGGAAAAACAGTAAAGGGCACTTTGTTATTTTACAACTAGTTCTGACTACTTACTAAGTTTAAAACCTCATTTTTGTTAACTAGTTTTGAAAAGCCACTAGGACAAAAGCATAGTATTTTGTGTTTTAAAGGAAGAGCCTGAATGCATTAGCCTTGTTACAGGTTTGCAAGCACATGTGTGCATCACCATCCCCAATATCACAAGCTGTTGCATGGTTTTGGTCCATTCCCAAGCATAACTAGACACAGTGTTAGGTTAAGTTCTACAAAACCTTGGGATGCTCTAAGCAATCAGAGTAAAACAAATACATGGCATGCTGTTTAGCATCTCCAGGAAAGTCCCTGTAACTAATAGTGGCGTGCTTGCATGACCTGCCTTACTGATACAAGATGTACACCAACAATGAAGGATTTATCACTCTGGCTCTGAATAAGACCAGATGCCTTGCCTGATATCTTGTAGCAAGCCACATTCTGATGAAAGAGCACAATCTTTACATCAGCTCTACAACACGTACGTAAATAATGTCATGAATGAACAAAGAAATGGCATCAAGGTACAAGGAGAGGCAATTTCACAAGATGAGCTCTCTCTAGGAAATGGACATCACAAGCGTGCAAAGCAAGGGGCAAGTCCTCATGGACATGGGCTAGAGAAGCTTTTGGGGTAATGGAGGAGGAAGAAGAGAGATGTTAAGGATGCAGCGGGGAAAAAAACAATTGCAGAGAGAAGGTGTAATGCTGGTTGGAGACTCAGAGTAATGATTTTTCTTTTATTAAAGAAGAACGTATAATGCAGATTGTTCTACTAAAGAGAGCTGGAGTAAAGGATTTTGAATAGATAGTAGGGGCATGTCTCTATGGAGAGAAGAACAAGATAAAGCTATTAAAGAAGAATAGTAGTGTAGTGATTCAGTACAATGAAGATTGAGAAACACTAGATTATGGACTGCCTTCAGAGGTCTGAGCAACAAACATCCATGGTGTTTCGTACACAGTACTTGTTAAATGAGAAAAGAGACAGAAGTGGAATTTCTATTTGTACAGCATGGAAAAAAGCCAACATTGTCATTTGACTTGGTTTACCTTCACAGGCACTCAGTTTTTGAGTCTTTTTGAGAATGGCTCTTATGCCTGGCATGGCTTGGTCATATTGATGGAGAACTTCCAAACAGTGTTCATGAAACAGTTTATCTTTCTGAGATAGGCTGTGTAAGAGTAAAACAGCATCACGTAAAAACTGAGTAATTCGTTCCTTATATGCACACAAGCTGTTCTCAGATCTTCTAATCTTCATCCACTGTCTATGTAACATTATAATTAGTGCCTTAACCACCTGCAGGAGGAAAAAAAGCGCCTCAATACACAAAGTAAAACTATAGTAGCGGAAAACTTATTTCATTATGAACTTTACTGATTAATCTCTTCAAACTTTCAAATTTCACAATATTTTCTAGCAAGCAAAAGCAAGCTTCCTAGAAGGTGGCATACTTTAAAGTACAGTACACTTCTGTTTCATTGTATCTAAAAAAAGGGCAAAAAGATATTTCAGCATTGAGTACCTTTAAATTCTCAGTAGATTAGACTCAGCCACTGTAGTGACGTACCTCAACATTACATTGGCAGTCTGTACCAGGTAATAAAACCGCTGGCCTGGAACACCGCATACAACTTGTCAGGAGTCTAACTGTCTATTACAAAAACACGCAGATTGCATTATAATGAGTACTAGGGTACTGCAGAATTATCACACAATTAAGCTGCAAATAAAGGGAGGTAGAAGTGATATTTCATTACTAGTTTCAAACATTCTTGTTTTTTACTTAACAGTTGATCTTTTTTATCCCCAAAAAATTGTTAATGTTTTTTTTTCCCTGTAAAACTTTACAGGCATGGAAGCTGTTTTGCACAGAAACCTCTTCAACTTTCTGATGAGAAAGGCTAACAAGGTGCAGTGGGCCTTACTGCATGCAAATAATATGCTTACACTTAATATAACAATGTAGGTAAGGGGACAGTGAAAATGGTTCAAAGCTCTTTCAAATGAGAACAAAATGGTAGAAACTTGAACAAGTCACCACTATCACTACAAACAATACAAATTAAATACAAAAGCTATTCTTCCTATATATAATTACGACTATTATACAGCAAGCTCGTACTTCCACTGAACACAATGAATATAATTAATGCTAAATTGCTACAGACTGCCTTTTATATGTAATAACTCATAAGATACAGTTCAGAAGTAATTAATACAACCAAAATGAATCATAGATCTTGCTTCCTTTTACTCCTTTGTTGATCTAAAAGCAAAATAAAGATTAGTGTTGAGTATTTACAGCCATCCTAGGATCTTTGTTGCTTTTTCAGTGACATAACTGTGACTATTATAACTGATGTTATCTTTAAGAATAGTTACTGATTCAGTTTCAAGCAGGTACTCTTAAAAATCACTGTAACCCCTTGTGGCAAGCCAATACTTTTAGTGTTCTACTTCAGCTGGAGAAAGAACTTGGTTTTGGACAATTTGTGCACTGCCCTGCTCCTCCTACTCCCCCAAGTGGAAATAGCAGGAAAAAGCATAACAAATAGCTGTGGTTACCTCTTGTTCCAGCTGAAGCCAAAGCATTTCAGATGCTGATTTATCTGGTCTTGATGTAATATACATGTACAGTGCAAGAAAGAGGCAGGTGTCTGAAACAGAGATAACTTTGTTCTCTTCCCAATTAGTCAATTGTTTATAACAAAAATTAATTTTGTCATGTAAGAAAATATTTCAGTAAACACAGAGTGCTATCCTGGGACACATGACACAGGCTCAACTTCTTGCTTGACTTCAGACATCTTAAGCTATCCCTAAACTTTATATATTGTGGTAATACTGTCCTACTTCATTCACAAGGAACTGGACAAAAGACTATTTGTCAGGCAGAGTACTCAAATCCCTAAACTCAACAGTGTCATGAGTGCAGAGAAATTGAACTTTCAAACCCCTCAAAAGCCCTTTTTTCCTTGTCAACCTTCAATACAATAGAAAATAATCCAGAAAGTCATTTTAAAAATCCACATGGGTATCAAAAGCACTGTACGTAGACAGATACTACAAGACAAAATACTCTTCAAACAGTAACTGAAACACTCACTAGAAAACAAGTTTTCAGGTTAACATAGCAGGCGTTTTGCCTTTTGGGGTTTTAACACCTTGTAGCAAGGCCTGTTTGCATTACTTTTAATCACGCTAACTAACATTCAACTGGTAACGGTTCTCTGTTATGCAGTCTTTTACCTGAATGAGAACAAAGTTGAGAAACCAACAGGTGGTGTTGAGCAAGGATAGACAACAGTCTGACGGTCAAAAGGACAGCAGGCAAAGGGGTCTCTGGACTCAGACAACGGAGCAGTATCTGGCTACTCAGTAAGTGCTGAAAACTTCAAAAGAAAACTCAGATTTAGAAATGGGAAATGCACTGACACATTGGAAGTACACTATTTCTTGTAGACACCATTGTAATTTGTGCCTTTTTAGCCATTCAGAACATACCTGATCTCAAATTACATGTCATAAATACAAAGAATACCAAACCCATCCTGTTACATGTGGCAGTCAGTCTGCAATACATAATATGGTTGTGTATATTAAACCAGTAGAAGACAAAATGTCTTTTATGTTTTTAGAGTGGCATTTTACTGACCAGAATGAGACCCTGTGCTTTCAATCCTTATCCCAGCAATCTCAAAAAACCCAAACTGAATGTTACAGATATTCTGATCAACTGCCTATCACCTTAAGAAGTTTTTTCACTTTCAAGTGACAGCTATGCAATGAGGCAACAGCATTTGCTTCATATAAACTTCATAAGCAAGTCTTGTTAGTGACTGGGGGCAATTATCACATTCATTAGCAGCCAAGGCAGTAGAAAGATCCTCAACTGCTTCTCAAAGGGGATCTGAGAAATGTGATATTCCCCATACATGGCAAAACTTCTGCACAAATCAGTTTCAACAGAGAACGAAAACTGCTAAACAACAGATTCTGAAATAATTTTAAAGCTATTACTGACTTACTTCATTAGCAAGTCCATTGTTGAATTTTCAGCTAATTTCACCAAAACTTTTAGGCTTTGGTTCAGTATACTATCAGTCTGGGAGCCTTTTGCAGCAGAAAAAGCTATAACCTGAAGCAGCTTTTTAAACAAAGAATGTTGAGCTTGGTCGTTGTTGGGAGCATCCTGTGGAGCTACAGGTAGCGCTCCTTGCCTCCTAGTATCTTCTTTATTATTGCACTGATTATTGCATGACACATTTTTGTCTGTCTTGGAAACCTCTTCATCTCCAGCAGCAGAACTTTTTTCCACTTCAGTAGGCAGCAATGTCTGGACAACATCCCAGCTATAAAATGCCAAATAATAAAGAATACCCAGTGATATAACTGTAGTTTCTTCAAGAGACGACCTGAAGTCCTCCTTACTTGACACCGTATTTGTGCTGGTTCTGGAAGAAACAGCTGAATGGTTTCCACAAGAACCATTTATTGACCTGTCTGCCAACTGTACTGCTTGACAGTATGCACCAATATGGTGTTCTACCAAGGGCAGGAGGTGTACGGCACCTCGGATCTTGCAGCTTGTGAGGTGCAAGAACTCCCTCCGGCTTCCTTCAGATAATCCTTCGTCCATAGCAATCAAGTTCAAGCCTGTTATTGCAAGTTTTTGAGCTTCTCGCAGGGATACAAGAGGAGCAATTTCTTCTTGAGTTGTCCTGCTGCTGGGTAGTTGTGTAGACTTCCTATGCAAATAAAATTAAAAGAAGGGAAATGCTTCAGAAGAAAAGGCAGAGAACATAGTTGAAATTTGAGTTATCCATATTCCAAATCAAATAATAGAAAGGCTAGAGTAATACGAGATGTCTGTTTCCAACATAAAATGTAAATTGGGAAAAAAAGAATCCTACTCCTTGAAACCTGCATGGAAGAGCAATTTCAAAGCATTCCTAGGTCTTGTGAAAGTAGTCAAGAGCTCACAGCTGAGTAACTTCAGCAGCTCACTATAAGCCATTCTCTGAAATTGCATTTCAAACATTGGCTTTCCAATTTCATGCTTTTGATAACCTGTCATATATTCTTCCCCTAATGTTGTTTGGTAGCTTCTGGGAAGAATGAGTATCTGTACGTTACTGATCTGTAGCATGTAGGGGCCTTTAAAAGACCATAACAACAATAAAACATTATTTTCTTGGCCAGAGATGAGAGAGTTCAGTTATTAACTAGTCAAACTGCAGCTACAAAGGCCAAACACACCATCTCTACTCGCATAAATGAACCCACAAAACACAAGAATTACAAATAAAATAACATCAGAAAAGCAAAGGTATTTCTGGAGCTACAGTCTAATTCTTTAAAGTGAAAACCTATTAGAATTTATATCCAACATTCATATTTAAAATGCTTTACCGGTCACTATAAATATATCTTGGAAAACTGCGCATAAATTGTACATTACAAATTGAACATAGGTTAGGCTTTGAAGATATAAAGCCTACTGTTCTTTTGATAACATTTTCAACATTTTGTTCCCACTGAAGTCATGATCATATTTATATGCTTCCCTCATGGCAGTGCAAGTTTTATGTCCTTAAGTGGTTAACAACAGCAGCTGCTAGCAGTCTTTACAAAACATGTTCCTCTGCCTTCCCCTGATATATAAATAACTTAGTTTATCTCTTATTGTTGCTCCACTGTTTCATTATCTATGATAATAAAAGATTAATAATAAAAGATGCAGAACAAGGTTCCAAATTTTGCATTAAACGGCCTAAGCAAAACAGCATTTAACACAAGGAATGAACTGTCCTACATGAATAAGGATTTCTTCATATAGAGGATGCCACTACACTAAGAACATGTCAGATACAATTTAACAAAAAAAATAAAACTTACATATCCAAATAGTTAGGCTGCAATACACCTCCAGGTAGAGGCTCAGAGTTACTGCTAAGAAGATGGCAGAGTCCTAGTAATGACCCTGGGACAATGGGTTGCTTCATCAGTGCATTTAGTAAGATAGAACCTGAAAAGATACATAATTAATTGTCTTTGGAGGAGCTTTACCGTCAACTTCAACATCAACAACAAAAAATTAATATTTCAGAAGATTGGCCTTATTTATAGTGCTCTCATCCTCAAAATAATTTTTTCATTGCAAATCTTCTTTCCCTACGAGAGAATGATTTTCAGAAAAATAGATTTAAGATGTTTTAAATATTAACCAAATTATATTTGGAGATATTTTAGTAACAATCTGATATTAGCAAAATGGCACGTGCCACATGATCATATATTCCCAACTATCCTGATGACTTGCCCTCCAAGTTTCAGTCCTGACGACATGTGATGCAATTCTGGTCTGAATTGGAAATAAAATAGGACTCTGAAGACTTCCTGGTGTTGACTGTTGTAAATGTTGCTTTATTGTTTTTACCTTCATTTAAAAAAAACAAAACAAACCATTTTTCCTGTTTTTATATTGGTTTACAATAAAAAGTGTAATATATTATTAATGAAAGAGCCAGCCTTGTAATAAGATGCCTCTTGATCCATTATCCTTCCATAAAGCAAAAACCAAGCAAACTTTTTTCTTACACAGAATAACAACATAAGAATGTTGTTAGGAGACAAGATAATAATATAATCTGAAATATTTTGCTGCAAAATCACAATACTCAAAGCAAAAAGCAACCAGCTGAACACCGCTCAGTAAAGGCATCAGAGCTGTGCCTCAGAAATGCTCGTTATTTCTGTATTAACGGAATTAAGATACCTTGTGCATTTCGTTTAGGTACGGAGTTGCAGGAACCGTTTTTCCCCATTGCTTCATGCTTCATAGATAAAACTTCAGGATGCGTTATCTTACTGTCTAAAACAAACAGTAACTATGAGTCTAATACGACAACTACATTGCTTATGTATCTGTAGCCATCCTTCACACACTGTTAGCCATAGTTGTTATATATTAAGTAAACAGACAGTAGACCAGTAAAAAACATCTGTCTTGTATAACTCAGATACGTCAAACAATGGTTAAAGAGCTATGATGCAAGTAGAATTGCTCCCCAAAATTAATTAGAAAAGTGAATAAAATTTCACCTTTACTGTCAAATGTTCCACAGATTGTTCAGTGCTATTGTTCTCAACTTTTCTTTTAGAAATAAATACCTTATGTTGAATTCCCACTACTAGCAGAGATTTACATGACTATGTTAGTTAAAAATCAATATAAAATTATTTAAAAAAATATATTGAGCATTTCATAATCTTACAATCATCTATGTATGTCACAATTACTAGCCAAACTGAAGCCAAAAGCAGGGTTCAGAAGACAAATAATCAAGCATGTTTTTCAAACAAACATGCATAGTGACTGTTATTATCATAATGAACAGTCAGGAGGCTGAAAAATAGCAATACTACTGCTTTAAGGCTACTGTATTTTTCGTTTTGATGGAGTTCACGCTGCCCATACAGTTTCAGATTAAATACTGTAATTGACAGTAACATCGCAAATTTTTCATGACTCTTCATGTAAAGACTGGCTGATGATATCAAAATTTCTTCCATTTATTATTTCCTATTGGAAACATGGCAATCGGCTGCTATAACAAACCAATCATTTTTGTTTCTTACTATAGCAATCTTCAATACAAGCAAATATTCATTTCCTAAGCCTTCCTCAATGAATTTCAAGATACAATTTACTGAGAATTACTGCCCTACACATAAAAGAGGAAATGAGTATACTGTTTCAGTTTCTTCTTTCAATAGGGCTAAATATGTACCCTTTAAAGTAAAATCCCCCAAAAGGTCAGCTTTAAAGCCAAACCCACAAGAATACAAAAAATGACTGACTATACAGCAACTATCAGACCAATTCAAGAAATAGGCAAATTATTTCCTGTTCTTCTTTATTCAATGAGAAAGGCAGATTAACAATTTGTATGTTTTAGTTCATCACATAATACATGAAAGTTTTTCATTATGGCCAACAGCCAGTTCATCTCTGACATCTTGGCATCTGGCATCAGCAAGGTGTGAATTAAAATGATCTCGATGCAAATTTCATCATAGGCATTTAATGCCAATTGGTATAAAATGGAAAGAAATTTAAGCAAAACCAAAAATAAAACAAATACTTGTTTTTCTCTACAGTGAACTTACTGAAACTGCTCAGTCACATGGTACAAAAATCCTTATCTAAGGCAGAATGTTCATATGCAGCTAAAAATGTTGCAAGTTGTATATGGGTTTACCTTCTTTGATCGAAGTAGTCCAGGCAATCAAATTTCCTGAAGAACACGAAGGTCTAGTGGACATTTCAGCACTGAAGGATTCCTTTGTAGGAAAAGATCTTCTTCCAGGCTGTGCAGAACATCCTTCTGATTTCACTTGTATTGCAAAATTCTTTTTAGGGCTAAAATAAAAATCAAACACTTAGATGAATCGATATTTATTTTGTAATTATTCTGTTAAACAATAAACAAGGATCTTACACTGATGTTTTAAAGGTATTTCACTACAAACTCTTTGCATTTCTGTCACGGGCACAAGGAAGGCTCTTTCTGAGCAAACTCCATAGTGATTAACAGACTTTTTTAGTTGTATTTTTTATAGACAACGGAGCTAAGAGTTACATGATGAAAGAAAACCTCTTTAATAGTTTAAGCACACATATTGTTACAAGGAACACAAATTCATTTTCCAAAACTCCTACCTTGGCGTTAAAACTGTTTGAGTAACATGTTTATTTCTTTCACAGTTCTGAAGTCGCGTTCTTAATTCGTTCATTTCTGCATCTTTGAACTGTAACTCTGACTGTAATGACAGTAACTGAAAGAGGAATTAAAAAGACAGTTTTACTGTTACTGAATAATTTTAGAGGTGTTATAACTGCAGAGCAACTAGAATTACCGTAAGATTTCAAGATTACTATCTACTTACTGTGAACTCTGCATAAGATCTCCATTTTTATGTATGCTACTCCAATTAATTCTATCTTAGAACCAAGTGTCAAAATTTCAGGCAGGAAGCATATGCCTTGTTAAGAGAGGCCAAGTGCCACGCAGAGCATGACTACAGCGAGGCCATTAACAGCAGAGTAAACAGGACAAAGGCAGCCACTGTCCTCTTCAGGGCTTTCAGAAAGATGACTGCAACAGGAATAGCAATCTGATCAGAGTCATAAAGCCCATTCTGTGGCTTTTTTCCCATTGTAGAATACATTCCTATTTTAATGATTGCTTAAAAAAAAAAAAAGCAACAAGTAAACAAAACCCTCTACCGCCTGAATTTTACTCTTATTTTGGCAGAAGAAAACCCTCAGCGAGTTCTCAAAAATGCTTTCTTTTAGATAAGAAAATAAAAGCATACATTTGACTAGATGGTCTGTGACATCATTATGTCATAAAACTAGCTTCTGCATGGGATGTGCACGTAATTGACATATTTACAAACCTTTTTGGAGAACTCCTTTTCTTTTTCACTTAAAGTCTGAGATTTTTGCTGTTCCAATAGCATGTATGATCTTTTCTGTTCCTCCATAGCATACTCCATCTGCTGCATTGAGTCACGCAAAATTTTAATTTCTCCATTTTTAGTAAGAATTTCATCCTGCATTTCTTTCAGCTGCAAACAGATGGATTCCATTAAAGGATGTATATAACCAAAAGTATGTATTTATAACATTGTGTGGTTGCAAATTAGGTATGTTTATAGTTTCTAGGGAGAAAAATGCTCCTGTAACCCAGTTCAGAAATTGTGCAACATTGCTTCTAACTTTTTTCTGATTAAATTAGGCTCAGCTACGGTTTTCTCTAACAGAATTATAAAATGACAGCAAAGGCACGTCCTGGTATCTGTCAGAGACCATTCTTCTCTTTCCCCTTCTCTATTATTATGTTCTTTCTTTGAAAAGTATTCTAGTCACACACATCAACAATTTATTCATTGTTTAGATGATAATAAGGATAATTTAATTACAGTATTTCATCTAGCATGGCAGCCAACAAGCACACTGTCCTAAGACAGGCTACCACCCCCAGGCAGTATCTTCACAAATACTCTCTGAAGAGGCATCACCACTCAGAGACAAGACTTTGCAGAGAGATTAGAATCAGTTATTCAGAAAAGCATGGAGAAAAAAAGCAGAAAGACACCTCTGTACCACTATACAAAATTACGGTTTAGCCCCCTGTTGAACATGGTGTACAGGCGGGAGCTTTCCCTATAAAGAACATAGTAGAACTGGAAAAGATGCAGAGAACAGAAGTAAGGGTGAGGAGAGACAGGTAAATAGGGTAGGACCTTCCCATCTGGGAGAAAGCGCAACTGTGAGGAAACAAAGGTCTACTGAGGTGTGAGTGCTGTGCACAAGTTATTCCTTGTTTACTGCCTCTCCTTACAGCCAAGACCCATCCACTGAACATCACTAGGTGCAAAGTTCAAAACAAAATCAAAGAAATTTCCTGACACAATGCGTTGTTAAGCTGCGGACCTCCTTCACACTAAAAGGTACCCAAAACCAAATACACAAGCATTTTAAAAAAGAGAGTATTAAATACACATCTAATATTTCTGAATCAGGAAGTACCTACATGAAATTTTACCAGAGGCTAAAAAGCTATTCTGGTAAAAGATCATCATAAGCTTGCTCAGGTCTTACATTCTTCCTAAGCTGTCAGCCAAGGAAAAGATGGACTTGGTATGGGCATTTGTACCTTCTTACTTTTCCACATTTTTTCCCCCAGTAGCTTTCCATAAGGGATGACCAGAAGGTAAAGTAACATAAAAAGTTTCTCAAATCTTTAAGTTGCACAAAATAACTCTTGCTGACAGGACAGAGGAGAATCAATTTGATAAGCAACAAGTAAAAATGACAAATTAGCATTTCCTAAGCTGAAATTACCAAATATTGCTCTCACTTTTAATATTACGAGAGCTGTTTGTAGTATGATGCTTTTAATCGATCCACAGATTTCAAAATTCAACATGATTACAGTGAAATAGTCGGAACTGAACTTATCCCACCTTTCAGTTAGCCCTATCAAAAGAGGTGCTCTTTAGAGGGGAGGGGAAGATTTTGCTAACCTTCTGTTTAATTTCTTCATGCTGTGTTTGCAGTACTTCAAACTGGAACGTGTCTCTCATCAGGCTATCTTCTGTACTGCTGCCTGTCAAAGAAAAAAGCCAAGATCCGTTCTGAAGCATGGACGATGTAATCACTGATGACTTCACATCAAGATTTAGTTATTTGCCATTCAGTATGTCTGAATATCTTAATATTTATACTGTCACTACAACCAGGGAAACTGCACCACAGTAACTTTTTCAGAGCTTGTGCATCAATCCTTAAAACCGAGATGAACCCCCCCCCCAACATTTCTAGTATCTTAAAACAGTAAGATGACCCGTAGCAAGCGTGAGGATTTTCTCCAAGGTAATTTTAGTTAACGCACCCTGCACAAACAAAGGTTAACGGAAAACTTTTTGACCTGGAGAAGTTAATAACGTCAGCACTGCTAAAGCACACTCGGAGGATCGAAGCCCTCTGTACTTTAATAACGCCCAAACCCCCGTAAGCTTTTTCAAAGTAAACCTGGAAACCAGCTGTTAATGTGAGCCGTATTACGCATCTACTAGTGAAAGTTGATGGCTAGGGAAAAAAATAACCTAGTAGCCAACGTGCACGAAACTAACAGCCCGTTAAAGGCTCGTGAGACTGTTTGGTT
>VZSZ01009302.1:198105-217596 GCA_013398815.1 Ibidorhyncha struthersii | reverse complement strand
GGGCTGTAGGGCCGCGGTAAAGCTCCTCTTTGTTCTCTCCCGCAGAGCACTACAAGCACCACTGGTTCCCCCTGATGCCCTCCAAAGGCTCCGGGTACCGCTGCATTAGGATCAACCATAAGATGGACCCCTTGATAGGAAAGGCAGCAGGGATGATTGGACTGAGCCACGAGAGACTCTTCCAGCTCTTACCCAGCGAATTAACTCTGTGGGTCGACCCTTTCGAAGTGTCCTATCGCATAGGTGAAGATGGGTCCATCTGTGTCCTTTATGAAAGTCCCCAGCCTGGTGGGAAGATGACCAGACCGCTGGAGAGCAGGGCCAGCTGCAAGGAGGAGTGGAGAACTGGCAGATCCAGCCCTTCCAAGAATTACAACATGATGACAGTTTCTAGCTAAAAATTGCTTTTCCTTGTACAATGATGTCTGTATCCCAATCTCGTAATAAACTTAGATGTGACTGAGATTTTTGTTCTTTAATTTTTTTTTTTTACCTTGTAATCATTAAAGGTGTAGTAGTACTGCCAATATCTCTGTGGCCAAGGGCTAATGTATAAAGCAGTTCTTTACACTGCATGTTACTTTCTGGATCATGTACTGTAAATGCACTGTACAGTCAGTTGATTCTTTTACACATTTATATTTTCAAAGAAGTTTTGGCTATTTGTAATAAAAAGCAATATTGTAGCACTCTTTATGATGAATTTTAGTCAAGATTAGCACTTGCTGAAACATTCCTGAATTTGCAGAGCAATAAGGGCGGGGGGGAACAGATCTAGCAAGCTGCACATAAATCTTTCCAGTGACTGGTCTGCACAGACTTCTCTCAGGGTCATTCAAGTTTGGCTGCGAGGCACAAATCGCAAAAGTAACTCTTATTTTTCCTTTTTCAAAGCATGCGTTTATTGGAGGGATGGATTTCATCATGCACCACCACTTTGACAAAAAGAATTGGGGAAAGAGTTTGTCTTGTTACTGGAGTAGAATAAAGACTTGCTCAAACTGCTTTTGAGTTTTTGGCTTTTTGTTTGTGTGTGTCAATCGCCTCTTCCCCCTGGCTTTTATATCGCTCTCAAGGCTCTCTAGCTATTTCGCATGATCACAGATAGCTTCACAGTTGGAAAGGTGTAGCTCTGCAAAATGCTTAGTTTCAGTAAAGCTTGCTGGCGGTGTGTCTGAGGAGAGATGAATAGTCTGTGTGGAGATCCTGTTTTGTGGTTTTTGTTTGTGTCTTTTTAATGAGTGCTGTGTCAAACTGAATGGTAGCAAAAGTACTAACGTTTGATCTATTGGAAAAAATGCTTGAGTTTATTGGGAAATGGAGTTTGTGTTTAAAACTGTAACTATCTAGGAAGCTAGAGCGAAGCACTGATCAATACCATGTCACTACCTTGACTTTTCTGGAAGGTAAGAAACTGCTGTTTGTGACGTTGAGGTCCTTCTTGTTTTGTCAGCATCTCGAATACCAGTTGTGGGTACGAGTTTAATAAGAAGTGTCAAATACAGTGGATTTGATGTAATAACAAAAGTTCGTGTTGCTGGTTTACGTGGAGACTCTTAGTATTGATGTTCCAGTAAAGGATTCAATTTACAGATACTGTGATTCCTGTTCTAAGAAGCAGGGGTTTGTAATTTAGCCATGGAAGACTGCATGGTGTCTAGCATTGCTGGGTTTTTTTTGGTAGCCTGGTGTTCATGTACAGCTGAATGCTTGATGAAAGAGAGCTTTGTCTAGTGTTAGTATGTCAGAAAAAAACCCCAAACTTGCACTATGTCAATAGCGTGGTAAAACATACAGCAGGTAAACTGGAAAGGGCAGAACTCCAGATGGCATAAAGAGGTTTGTGGGTTTTTTTTTGTTGTTTGTTTGCGTTGGAAAAAGCTGTGGCTTACTTCTTGCTGTTTGCCTTATTATCTTGGAGGTGGGTTTGTCTAGTAGTATTTGTTTAATCTGAATAAAATGCATAGTGCAATTTTCTTGGTAATTAAACCTTTATAAATAATGATTGTCTGTTTCTAGTCTATCACTCCAGTAAATAAGTTTCTGGGTTACTTTAACAGATGGGTGTTAAAGGTCTCGTGGCAAACTAACCTTTTTATTTTACAAGATTGAAAATCAGTTCATGTTTTATTCTCTTAGGAAGATAGTAAATGCTCTTTTTTTTTTTTTTCCTTTGATAGAATTACCTGCACTAAATATTTATTTCCTTAGGACCTCTAAGGCACATATTTGACACTTTTGTCAGTAACTGAACAGAATAACTTTAAATCTGCTAGGGGTGAGATGCTCTCTTTAATTAAATTTCATTTGAAAGCTAATTGGCCATGCTGCACGTTATATTAACAGCCTACCTGAAAAGATGTCATATGAAGTTCTTGGTTTAACAGTGGATTCTACATAGCAGTAAATACTTAAAGTGAAATTAAAGATGGCTCGGGACACAGGGTATGTTTTCCAGCTACTGGGTGTGGTTTGACACAAGGATAAGAAGCAGGGTACAGAAGGTTTTTCAGATGTTTTTTTCTTACCTGGTGTCTCTCTGCGTAAGACTAGAGCCTGGATTAATCCTAGCTGTGGTGAATTCTGTTGCTGCTTATGTATTAATCCTACCATATCAGTAGTTTATTTCATATGTTATATCTCGAGTATCCTATGCTCTCTGCAACTTTGATGCTTACCACTGAAAGAGACGCTTTTGTTAGCATAATTCAAGTTCTATTTTATATACTTAAGCTTCAGGCATAGAGTTGAAGCTGCTCTGCAGACAAGCAGGTGGAGGAGACTGGGGAGCTTGAAGAAAACCCACTGAAGCAGATATTTGGGCTGCAAGTAAATACACTGTAATATGTCTGTGACATCTAGAACAACATTCCATGGCTTTAAAAAAAAAAAAAAAAAAAAAGTCGAAGATCTACTACCAGCACAAAGGCTGTTCTGAGGGAACAAAGCTCTTGGTAGTAAGCCAGGAAGGCTGTTATTTGGAGGAAGTAGATAAAATTAACTTTGCGTTTTCACTGGAGGGTAGTAAGAGTTTGGCTCGTTTGTTGTAATGGCAGAATGCAAAACTGATCTTATTTAAAATTATGTACTTTTCATACAAGACTGACTGTACTTGATGTGTCATGATTTAGAATGGAATGGTTTGGATTGTATAGGAAGAATTCTTGCATGCCAGCCTCCTTGAAGAAGTAAAAACAGGTAGAGGAAGGGTGTATTTGTTTATTCTCGTGCCTGTTTGTATGAGGGTGGGTTAACTGTTGGCTAAGTAAAGCTGAAGGTAGAAAAATAGGTAGAGGAAAAAATACATGTTTGCCCATTTCTCCAAAACGTTGCCTTGCTGAGAAGACCTTTGTCTTTCTGAGTTGTAAAATCCAAATGAGACAGAAGGTCCCATTAGTTTATATAGCCTGACCACTTATGTACTGCAATTCCTATATATCGCACCCCTGACTTATTATTTGTAATTAAAGAATACAGAGGTGTCTGGATTTGATCTGAAAACTTCAAAAGATAAGGGCACTGTCTGTATTTGTTTCAGATTCTATTACGTTTAGTGTTAGGTAGGTTCACATAGGAAATTTGGTATGTTTAAGTTTAACTTCTAAATGTTGGTGTCCTTTCTTTATCCTTAAGATGAAAGAGCCTTTCAGTATGGCCTCTTGTATGTACTTTATACTGCAATCAAATTAAGTCTGTTCTTTATTTAAAGGATTAAAAAGATTAAGCCTTTTAAGTCTGAGCGTAAATAACTTTCTCTTAATTAGGAATTACATATATGTTTTTTGCAAACACTCATTCCATTTTTTTTTCAATATGTGCATGAGAATGTGCTCTCAAGAAATGAGAGCAGTGAACCAACTGGTCCGGATCATACTGTTCTTGCCATTATTTGCTATTCCACCGGCACTGATGGTACTGTGATTCTCACTTCACTGAGAACAATGTAAAGTTACTTCAGATATAGTACTGACATAGTTGCTAAATATGAGGTCTTTTACTTAACTCATTTTTAATTCACTTAATGCATTCTTCATTTTTATTTTGTTTAGAATGCCGCATGTTTTAGGTGAAGTGCCTTATAAAAGCCTAAATAGTAGTACTGCAATTACTCACACAAAGGACAAAACCTGAGTTTAACAGGATGGCTCTTCTATAAAACTGTATTGACTGGCATTAATGATAGCATTCTCCTTTTAATTATACTTCTTATTATGAAATGAGTTAATACTTCATTAATTAACCTCCTTTTTACATTTAATCCATGATTAAAAGTGTTCTAACTCTTCTGCAATTATCAGTTGTTACTTTTTTTTTTAATATTGGGACACCTACTCTGGAGAGATTTTCTAGTTATTCCCACATGCATCTGAAATAGACATCAGGGTCCCACAGATAGCCTAAGGCAGTTCTCTTGGGCATTTTTCTAGACCTTGTGGTTGTGTTTCTCATTATGAAATTCTAAAAATTATCTTGATTGTATCTGTTTTAGTTGTAAATGTATTTGAAGTATTTCATTATCCTCATGTAGTACAAAGTTACCTGCTTTATCAAATACCAATAGGTGATATTTATTGAACACATACAGCTTTTTGCCTCACTTTAACAGTTTTACCATCTTCATCTTTTTAGCACTAGAATTCATTTATGTGCTGATGTATCTTAAAAAGTCGTTGCTTTCGCACAGCTGTTTTAACCATGGGTTTTCCTTTCATTTTTTTAGCTTCCTTCGGATTTTTTATTTCACAATAATCCACGCATGCTGGCTTTTTTCTGTTTCACCTTTTTTGTTTTCCTTTCCCCTTACTTGTATAGTAAGGAATGTGACTCAGAACTTTGTTCTCATCTTAATTTCTGCCTTTTCTTGTATCAGTGTACCATTGCATCAGTCATCAGTTTGGCTTTGTGCGATTCCTCCAGGCTGACGGGTGTTTCCGTGGCAGAGTGGGAGGACTTGTATTGTTGGGTTGATAGAGGCATTCTGGTTCTTTAGTAGTAAAGTTGATACTTTTTACTGCTACCACACTTGCTTTTTATAAATTATTTTTTCTTGTGGTGCCAGAATTGCTCTTGGTAACTTTTGTGCTATAAGAGTAATAGGCCCATCTACTTTCATTGTTTTCTTCCTGGGGACTGAATTTATTCTGGTAATAACAAGTGATATTTTGCTTTCCATTATAAGGCTACGTAAAATTTTCACTGAGAAGTAAACTGCTGATTTTAGCTTGTAATTTGGATAATTTCTTGGGGGGGGCAATATATTTTAATTGAAATGTAATTGCATGAAAGAATCTTTCATTTGCTTGGGAGAGTCACTTTGCACTGTGAGATTCAGCTGCCCCTCAATTGCAATCAGTATAACTAATAGATCTCTAAAAAGTGTCAGGAAGCAATGAGAATGCAAATTAAACTGTGATTTGTGACAGACCTGCCTTTATCATTATTTTAAACTATTTGCCCCCAGATTATTGATGATAGTAGTTGCATAGCCTCATTAGCAGAAGAAGCCATGTAGAATCAGTTATTCTCCCCAGTGGTTCTTAAAAGTCCAAAGAAACAAAAACTGTAAAAGAAGATAAACGTTCATTCAGTTAAATTAAACAGCAAATCAGTCTTGAGTCGCTGAAAGAGAGAAGTGCAAATATCTCTCCTGATAAAATAATTCTACTGTGCTTTAATAGGAAGAAGAAAAATTATATCACAAAATGGTTCTATAATGTTTCAAGCAAAATAAACGCTAAATAAATACCCAGCCTAGAAAAATAAATTTGTAATCCTGGAGATATGCCAAGCATGGAAGTTCATCTTTGAAACAGAACACATCTTTAAAAGAAAAATGCATGTATAAATACAGTCTTTGTATATGCTGTGATGCAGCAGCTTCAAATATGAACTTTCTAGAGCATAAACTCTTACAAACTTTACTTGTAGTTCAGTAGTAACAAGTACAATCAACTTCATAAAGCAATTTTTGCTACAGAGTTTTCATGGCTGCAGTATGATGTTTGGGATGGTGCTGCGTACAGCCCGGTCATGCAAACTGTTGTTAAATTGATCATCTAACATAGCTGGCATTAGTGACTTTGGTCTCAGATGACTGGTATTACTTCTGTGTACCATTCCCAGGATTGTCTACTACATGACTGGAGAATGAACAAGCATGCAAGAAAATGGAGGAAAAAGGTAAATTGTACCAGAAAATACTACTTAAACTGTCAGAGCACTGAGCCTCAGTTGTTCCATTAGCCCTAGGTAGTTGGAAGAGAATGCTGCACAGGACAGAGGTTGTATCCTCAGAGTACTAAACTTACTTCGTTTTATACTGTGTACCAATGTGGAACTCGCTTTCTCCCACTGGGGCTTTCAGGAGGAAAGGACCTTGCCTGCTATTTATAAATATTTATGAATATTCTCAAATAATAAGAAATTACGGTATTTGCTTTATTTTGCATGCTGTATATGGTGAGTAAAATACTAATGAGCATTCTTACTGTACATCATCTTTACATGCAATTCTATTTTCATAATATATTTATAATATGAATATGCAATTGACACTTTGCACTGTCCCCTACATATTATTAATACAGCATCATTAGCATTAGAACAGTGTTACGTGAATGTTTCTGTATGAAATGTGCAACCTGAGAGTTAGATTTGTGTAAAGGCACATGTAGGAGTGATGGAAAAGAATATAAATTATACTGGTCTATGCTTTTATATATTCTTGGAATGGATTACAACAAAAGCTGACCCCTTAGACTTGCCTTCTCTTACTCTGTGAGTTGGGGTTATCATGTGTTGTTAGGAAGAGACCGTATTTCTTAGGTTGCAGGAGTGAAAACAGAATTCTTCTAACATGTATGATGACATAACATTTTATTTAGTGCTCAAAATAATGTATTACTCATCCAGATCTTTTATTCTGGTAAGTAGGGTGTGTTTTTCTGGATATACCAGAAGTTGTCGAATGCATGTCTCACTTGATGCACGTGAAAGGTTGATGCAGGGGTTATGGCAAAGGCTTTTTCCTCTGGGAGAGAAAAAAAGATGTACAAATGTGTTGGGAGAGGGTTGTCTTGTTCTTTTTGCCCCACAGTGTGATGGGCTGATACTGAAACCAAAAGCATTGAATATTTTGATGTGGACTGTGAGCGACTTTTTTCAAGTGGTTGAAGTATGCATGCTGAGACCTCAGTCAAAAGTAATTAAATATGTACTTGTGTTTAGTAGTAGTGCTGAACACTTAATGTGGAATTAGGTATTTTGATGGATGGAGGGTTTGCTGAACAAAATTAACTCAGAATCATGAACAGTAGTATTTATGGAACACTTGATTTTATCATTAGTCTTTTCACTAAATGGTGTTTATCTGATATCACTGACAGGCTTCAGATTTTTTTTTTTTTTCCAATGACTCAGTGCTACACCCTTTAAGTACGAGAAAGTTGTTGCTTCTATAGAATTCAGTAGAATTACTCCTGTGTTTAACATGTAAAGCCTTTTGGCTCAGACCTTGATGAACGTTTTGACCACTTGCACTGTTTAACTGTGCTGCTTTTTAGCTGTGATCCTGAGTAGACTGTCTATCTATCTCAGTTTATGTGACTAGAAACTGGAAGAAAAGCACATACAAGACAATTTCTTGTTGCTCTCTCCTCCTCCCTTCTTACCTTTCTGTGGTTTCTCCTCAAAGAATATTCTTCAAATAATCTTTCCCCGTTAAATTTGCTGATTTGCTAAACCTTTATGTTGACATGAAATAAAAAGAGATTAGTGCTTGTTTATTGGCAGACACCGTGTCTTGACGATGAGCATAAGAATTGGAATAGTAACCAGCACTGGATTAAAAAGGGAAGATTAATCCAGAGCTTTTATGAGGCATTTTTTTCCCAGCCTATTACAGCTCTTGTGTTTTCGAAGCAGATTAGCGAGTGTAACGCTATACTGCAATATACCTTTTGTATTCTGTTCTTAGCGGCAATAATATTTTAAATTACCTGGAAGTTACTTTTGCAAAAAGAATTACCTGTTCCAGTATCACTTCACAAGGATCCATAGTTGAGCATACTGAGATCTGATATCAGCTTTGTTAACTAAGGAAGGGGGGCGAACAATTATGCTTTTGAAAAAAGTTACCTGTAACATAGTCAGCATATGCTGACAGCATCCTAAAAAGCCGTATACATTTTTTTCTATACCCTCTGCTAATATGTTTTAGCATACTTGCATTTTTTACAGCAGTTGTTTCCTTTAGCGATAATTCAGTGCTTGGAAATACTGAAGTATTTTGGGGTAGTAGTGCTGGGTTATTGTTCTTCTAGTAATATATCTCCTGGTGTGGTTCATTGTCTATAAACTAATTATATTTAACACATTGCTGTGATAAACTGCATATTATTTCCATTGCTTCAGACACCTAACTAAAAAATTCAAGCTGGAATTCCGTTTTCAGCAACAGCACCTAAGCTTTATGCTTGTATCTACAGTTAGTTTTATTCTTGCTTAACACTGCCAGTGAATTAGTAGGCCTAAAATATATCCTTTGGTCTTTTTCCCAGTAAGTCTTTCTCATTTGTAATACATCTGTCTCCTGTTTCATGCTTCATTTCTAATTTTTAACCTTTTCTCTATAAGTATATGCTGAAGACTAATTTGCATTTGATTATCTTTTTGTGTGAAATTCACTGAGTTTTTGTCACCTCTCCCTCTATCCCACCAAAACTCGTAAGTGCTGTTTTCGTATCTGAATTCATGTGTTTGTAATCAAACTGTTTTCTGGGTTTTCCAGTGTTGTTCTTTCTTATGTGTGTCCCATCAGTGATGGCTCTTATGTCGTCCCACCGACATTTTTCAGCAGTTGTTGAATATTTTCCCTGTTTCAGAGGAATAAGAGGCCTACCACCTAGAAAGATGGTATTTGTTTTTTACAACATGTAAAGGATTAACACTTACAGGCTGTAATCCTGTGTTCTGACAAACATCTTGCTGTGCTGCAGGAAAACGGAGGAACTGCAAAACTTGTATGCAAAATCTATGGGTAGTTGCCCCTTTTATAGGGAGACAAAGCTGAGTATACTTTTTAATGATTAACAGTCTTGGGGGAATTTTTTTTCCTACCTTCATGCTTTACTTACGACACTATTGTTTGCATCTTCGTTTATACTTTTTGGAAGAGGGACTGTTTTTAATATTTTTATATAATCCACCTGGTGCCTTTGTGGATGTCTCCATATGAAAACAAATAAAGCACTATGTCTGTGTTCTTTCCCTCACCTATGTCTGTGTTCTTTCCCTCACCTATTATATAAACTCCCCATTCATATAAAAGCATTCCTGTGTGTTTGTTTTAATTTAAATGACTTACCAGTGATGCTTCTTTTACTTTAGACCTCATGTTTGGAATGATTACTTTAGGAAATTGGTGACAGAAGAATGGTTACTTTTGGTAAAGTTAGAATGTTTGTTAGAATCAGAGTGTCTAGTTCTTCATTGCTGCTGGAGTTAAAATATCTGTGAAATCAAATGGGTATTTTAATTTGGCAGTAATAAGGAAGAGTGGGCCTGAATATCTGATAGCAAGATAGGACAATTAACTTGATATGATGCATCCCAGTCTAAAAGAACAGTATGATGCTTGTGAAAGTTTGCTGTCATTTCACGTTACTCCTAGTATGTACGTGGACATGCCTGTCATTTTAAGATCTTGTGAGTATCCTCAACATCTTGTAAAGCTTATCTGTGTACACAGGTAACAAAAAATAATAAAGCCACACTATGGTGTCCTTCTAGAGTATGATAAAGCAAGAATACTCAAGCAGAAAGGAAAATACATCTCAATTAGTACAGCATTTCGGGTTATGAAATAAAGCATCGCTTCTAAAATCTACTGTTAGTAAGAGGAAATTCCTGATAGATCAATCTATATATGTGTATGTCTTTTTTTTTTCCCCAGGTACCTCTTTGCTCTGTCATTGTGTTCCAGTCATCTCTTGTTTCTGTACAGTGACAACACATAAGCAGGGTTACTTGGCATTCAATCTTGGTCAGTCTTGCAAAGTATTCCCTACAGAAAGTGCCAAATATGGCAAAACGATGCTTGTAGGCAGATGGCAGGGAAGAGAGCTAGAGGTGATAAGGAATAAAAGTGACCAGGAAATTCAGACTCTTCTCAGAACTCAAAAGGGCCCTTCATGACCTGGAAGGAATACATTTGGGGGAAGGCTAAAAAAGCTTTGGGGGTAAGATCCACGTTTGTCCTTTTACTTTGAATGATCATAGAGTAATCCTTATGCAAGGATCTTCTAATAAATAACTTTTACACCTCTTGGGGATTCTGGCTTTTCCAAGAAGGTTAATATACGTGTAGCTCGTATAGCTATAGAGAGTACAGATAAGTTCAGTTAGGCTGTGTTCCTTCTCTGAAGAATTGCTGTGAGCAACTTCTGGCAAGTCAGATTTTGGCAGGTAATATAGGGGATTCCTGAAATGGCATTTTTCCCTTTGAATCAATGTGGATCGAGTATCCTGAAGAGTCTCCTGTAAAGCCTCTTTACACAATTGTGTTTAATAGCGTTACTGCCCTTGAGAAAGTTTATTATGATGTGAAAATCATACCATGACTAATTCTATGCTCTAGGACTAATCTCTGAAATGCAATTTGCATGCAAAAAATAACAGTTCAGGCCTTTGATATTCTGCACATTTCTTGTTTTATTTGCTTCTGTTTTCCATTTTGCCAGTTTTAAAGTGCATCTTTATAACTGTCATCTGTATGCTTATTGCTATTTTAAGTTTTTCCTTTTGTTTGTTCCCATCTACTTTTAATCTCTTCCTGAGCATCTAAGGTATCCCATCTGAGCATAGACATTGAAATAGCGGCCTGACTTTCAAGTGAACGCAGAGCCTTCTGATCAGAATGGGAACTGGAACTGATCTGCCCTTTGAAAATGAATGACATCAGTCTTATCTAAACGAAGTATGGAATTATGAAGCCTAGGTAACTTAAGTAACTGGAGTGACCCATGTTCTTTAAAATACTTTCTGCAATCAAGATAATGGAATAATGACAGAGTTATTATAGCTTTAACTTTGGCAAAAACAGACAGTTTGTTTGGAAAGTATATTAACTTTAGACCAGTATCCTGAGGGAATGTGAGGCCAACAGACCACACCAGGATACGGAAAATAATTATGCATAGGATCCCTTGGCCTTGGCAAGTATGGGAACCTGTGCATAAAACACGTAACAGCGATGAAGGTGACGACCAGTTGTTTGGAAGGGTAGAAGAGGGACAGTCTGGAGGTGGGAAGAGACATGATGGATTTGGTTGTAGGTACACTTGTGCTTGGCCTTGTACCTTGCATTAATGACTTAGCTCCCTGGCTTGACCTTGGACTGCTGTGTCACTACAGGTGGCCTGGCAATCACCAGCCTGGGCCATCCCGGTCACTGTCACCAGACCTGCTCTTCGTTTCTTCCTTGGGTACTGTAGGGCTGTGCCCTGCTGGGGTGCTGTGCTGTCCCCCCGGCTCCTGGCCAGCCTGCCTTGGCAGAGTAGCTGCTCTGCCTTGCTCCCTGGCTGCTGCAGCACCGCTGGGGCAGGGGCAAGGACCCCAGAGAGCAGCAGAGGTCCGAATGTGCCTTCTCACAGCTGTATCTCATCAGGCTTATGCACCGGCCACACAGCTGTGCTGGGTCAGAGCTGCACCTAAACTTCTGGGGGGCTGGGAAGGGTTACAGAGAAAGATGGATGGAGGCTGGTCAGAGCTGTTACAGTTGGTCAATGCACCCAGGGCCCCGAGTGCAGTTTATCTGTAAGAGCAGATAAGGAAGAGTGGACATTTTAAGAATATATGTAGTTATCTGGGAGTTTTGTTTTGTTTGGGTTTTTTTTGTTTGAGTTTGTTTTTTCTTGTTGTATTTGGTGGTTTGGGTTTTTTTTTTTTTTTTAAATGAATGTTGTAAGAATACTGGGACTGCAAAGTCAGTCACTCAGAAGTTAGCTCATGTCACCATTAATATTACATGTGTACATTAGAAGAAGTTTAGGAGTTTAATTTTTTTTTTTTAATCTCATTGAGACTAAAGAGGCAGCAAAAGATAGATTCTAAACTTCAGGGTGACCCGTTATCCTATACAGTTTTCCACTAAATTCCTCATGATTGTTCAGTGAGTAAAATTTTCAACGTTTAGTGAGATAAACCAACATATTTTAAATAATCTTCTTTCAGAAGTTTTTTAAAATTAACTTTTTATACAGAATCACAGAATAGTCAGGGTTGGAAGGGACCTCTGGAGATCATCTAGTCCAACCCCCCCGCCAGAGCAGAAAAGAACAGCAAAAATCTCCATCAAAACACTTCTGTTTGAAACAAGTAGTCCCATGGAGTATCTGATCAGAAACATCATGAAGTTTCAGCTAAATTACAAGAAACTTAAAACTAAATGGGAAGTCTTTGAGCAATCTCTTCAGACATGTCTGTCTATTAATGAACAGGAGCTAGAAAGTAGATTCAGAGCTGCTCCTTTTAATGAATTATCTAGGATCTCCAGTCATCTGAGAAGTGTGTGCAAATATTTTTGCTGCTGCTATGCTATATAGTGCAACAGCAAAAGAAAAAAAAAACCCAACCCCAAACCCCAATCCTGTAGATCTTACTGTGTGAGGTATGGGAGATGTAAGGGGGGGGTGGGGGAAGGGGGGGAGTAGTATTAAACTGTGTGTAGACACCTGATAGTATCTCCTCAAACCAGCAGGTGAGGCTGTTTTCCATTACATCTAGTTGGCAACACTAAACCTCTCTCACTGTGTGACTAAATATTCATATTGATCAATCGGGTTCTTGCAGAAGAGCAATTTAGAATTTTTATCATCAGTGCTGCTTTTCAGACACACCCAGTAGTCAAGTAGATAAAGCAATTATGTGAATGGCGTTTAACTTCCTTTTTGCAGTGCAGAGTGAGAAAATGGAAAAACAGTAGCCCATTTTGTTTATCAAAAATATATCTGCCTTGTAATCAGTAATTTTGAGATTTGCCAGTCTCTTTCTCTCGGTCTCTGTCTGATATTGATAGATGTGCTTTGTAAAACATACTGCTCCTGGAGCCTCATGAACTGTATCATATTTAAAAAACAAACAAACAAGCAACAACAAACATTTGTATCCATTACTTTTCCTGCTTTTGTCAGATTATCTCCTCTTTTCAGATACTTATTTCTAGCTGGGGGACAAATATTATCATTTAAATTATTTTTGGTCTGTCTGCTATCTTTGTTTTGTGTTGTGTAGCAGGATTGTTCAAATGGATTTTACAATTATGTTTCTAGTAGCTACAAGTATATCTCTTGTCATTGATCTTTAATTGTAGTTAAATGTCTATCTCCACATATGATTTTGTAAAACCCTTTTTTTTTTTTTTTGCACTCTAACTTATTACAGATTTATGAATAGGTTCAAAACCAGCCATCAAGTAGAACATCAAGGTGTATTTTTGGAATCTCTATGTTCATGCTACATGGATTTGTACCCTCCAAGGTGCCAAGCCTTGTGTTAGAAGGGGCTTCGCTGTTCTTTGGGCCTGTTTCTGTTCTAAGAACTGTAGAATTTGATCTAGAATTTATGCTTATTAAATCATCTTAAATCAAATTCTTCAATAAGCTTGACTTTGAGAGACCTAGAACATGTCTATATTTTGGTATATTTATTTTTCTGTTGCTGTTAGGAATAGGTTTTCTTTTCCAAGAAACTGGAATATTTTTTTTTCTAGAAATCTATTGGAAAGGTGCAGTATACTCGTCATTCACGTTTATATGCTTTTGCTCCACATGAGGTACTTTCATAAAGATTTTTATTGCAATGGATATTGTTTTACATTTGGTTTTGGCAAACATTCAATCAGGAAGATCTCATAATCACTTGTTAAATATCCACTTCATTCCACCTTAAGAGAATTGTAGATTGTCACCTTTGAAATAGCTGTTTTAAATCAATAAAGCATATTTTATGATATGCTTTATCACTGATACTCTGATAATGCGCATCATTTCAACTCTCTTAACATGGCTAGATCTAGCAGTAAAGGGATGGCAGAAATCTAATACGTGTTTTTTTTTTCTGGGGGAGGGGAGAAAAAACACCCAAACCCAACAAGCTGTAAGTGGCAGCTCATGAACTGCTCAATGAATGATACAGTTCTCTCTTCCAAAACAGTTCTTCAGCGATATGCTCTCTGCTGATTTTTTTCAGAGCACACCCATAAATATCTGTTCATTCTTTTTCTTCTTCCCTTGAAAGGGCCCCCACACGTTCATCCTGCTAGGAGGTTCTGCAGTGCTGCTAGAAGTGCAGTTTCATAATCGGCTTAATCTGGTCTGAGAATGAGCTAACAACAAAATGGCTAATCGTGCACTCCCCGACCGGTTTTGGTTTTGTTCCAATTCCTCCTTTAATGATGGTTGGAGGACTAGTGTGGCCATGCAATGTGTCATACTGGTTTGCTGAGTCAACTAAAGAAGGTGGGGGGGAAGAAGGCCAAAAATCCCACCTGAGAAAACCTGACCATTTGCTTGATGAATAATCTCCTTTAATGTGACACATGAGTGTAAACACGCTAAGGGCAATGCGAATAGAGGACACAGGAGTTTATGGCCAGGTTTGAAAAGGGGAATAAGATTGCCCTTTTAAGATAAGATAGTATTTATATTAGCTTCTCTGCTTGTGAAACTGTGTTATGTCTGTGTTTATGTATTGGAGATGACATAATTTCAGGTTTGAAATTTGAGAAAATGTCTCTTGAAAAATACAGGTTCTGTTTATTGATTTCAGTCGTGATGGCTTCAGTAAACTGGGTTCTTAAAGGCAGTTGGTCCAGGGAGCATTAATTTTGCATGCTGCCATTTGAATTCAGACATCCCTCCAAAATTATTAGTGCTGCAGTCAATAAAACATGGTATGTATGAATTTAAGGAATTATGATTTTTAAAGTATTTGGTAGCTATGTTGGGAACATAAATACGCATTTATCATTAAGTGTACAAAAGAAACTGCTGCTCGGTCCTTCTGTACCATCCCCAGGCAGTTTGTTAGGCAGTTTGGTGTTTCTGCATATAAATTGAAATGTAATGTGTGGCCAGTTTACGTCAATTTGTAATTTATCCTCTGGAGACCTTGCAGTCAGTGAACTAAAAGTTTTAACTGAGAACGTTTCAAGGTTTTTCAGAAGTGTATTGCCAAACGATGGCAGTTTAGCTGAAAGACCCAGATTAATACACATGTTCTCTTCCCTATTTAAAGATGGTCACACAGGGCTTGCGTAAAAAGAAGTTTAAGATGTGCTCTCCTTTAACCATTAACAGGTCCAAGGACTGAACACAGGGTTAGGGTATGTTTGTGATACCAGACAATAAGGTCTTTTCCTAGGGGTAGTTATATGTTGCAAGAGGGTGTTTTATCATGAGTGAATAGTATAACATTAACCGCAAAGTATATGCAATAAGAAGTGTTAGCCTGTCCCAAAAGCAGCAAAAAATATTGCTTCTACGTGACTTCTGACCAGGCTACTGAGTCTGCTCCGGTAGTTTGCTTTCACCTCTTTATGTAAAGAGCATTTTGGTTTCCAGTTGCTGGTATGTCATTTAATACAAGGCCACACCTAAAAGCGCTTTATCCCTTCTTCATCTTTCCTTCCTTGCCCACAGGATTGAAGGCTGTAAGAACAGGCTTTAAGGAGGTGCTTAGATGGGGTTGGTCTTGTTCCATTCTGCTTTAATACCCTGTCAAAGCTACTAGGATTTCACCATAACATTCTGCTTTAAAGACCACCTACAGATTCTAACTAGATCTTCTTTTTCATGTATTTTTTTCTTACTGGTCCTAAAAATTCACCACAATGCTGTTTTTTGGTTGGTTGGGTTTGGGTCATGCCCCCCCTCCCCCGTAATTAGTTTTATTTTTTTTCTCAATAAATGTTTAGGACTCCTGTGCATGGAAGACAGTATTTAATGATCTTTTCTATCTTGAGAAAAAATATTGTCTGTCTTGGCAATTCTTTGGAGTTACATATACTGATAGAAAAGTTGTTATTTATGCTCTGTGTCTGTAACTTTATTTCCTCCCTCAGACTGTATGTAGCAATTAAAGTAGTAGTTATAATGTCTGTTTATTCACATCCGTGGTTATTGATGGTTGGGTGTGTTTGTGCAAGCTCTTGTCTGTTAACAAAGTATATCTGGCTTTATCTTGATTGACCTTAAGTCACCTTTCTGGGTACTTACAGTCCTATTCCTGAAGCCACGGACTTGCTTAGTTTCTACTATACTCTATTGTGGTTCAAAGTACTACACAGGCTTTCTTACAGAGCCATCAAATGACACACTCCGGTCCTATTCTAATCTTTTTTCCTTCGTTGGGTCAGTATTTCTCGGTCAGTCTGAGATGGTGAAATGACAGTTGGAGCATGAGACTTCCTGCATTTCTAGTGTGTGTATGAAATTACATAGATAAACCATGGATTCAAGAAAAAAAGCTATGGCATGGAGCAGTAGTATCATCCCGATAACAGAAAAAAAAAAAGTGGGGAAAAAGAAAAACCTTTAAAAATTTAATGAAGTGTGAGTTACGTAAGTGTTCTCCATTTCTGATGGTCTGAGTATTACAAAAATATAAAACTGTCAGTCTTATTTAAACATGAGAATCGCATCTATTGAAAACTGAAAATGGTGCAGTAGTTTAGTAATAGCACTTTGTAGCACAATTTTATTGTAGTACTGCCATGCCCATTCAATATTCTTGGACTCACTGCCTTGAATTTATGATTTTTAAACTGAATTTGTCCAGGCAGACATTTCCAGGTTCCAAGATATAGGTTCTCTTGTGTCATGCGTACTCTTTTCATAAAGAACAAAATATCCTCTCTTTTATAGAAGCCTTTCTTTTTAGGAACCTGGACAACAAAGATGTAGCTATTATCATGAAAATCCTTCTCATAAGCTTACAAGACCTTTGTATTATTGGCACCCAATTTTATGATGAGTCTCAAGGCTATTTTTTTCTTAGATCTGGATTTAATGAACTTTTTATAGCCATCACTTGCCTGATTTCCACCCCCACACCCTGGCTCAAAGTGAACTGTTTTTACCATTTCAGTCTCATTCCCCGGTAAACTTATGAGCTGTAAAAGATGGCATATGTGAGAGTCCAGTGTTGATAGCTCTGGGGCATGCCTGGAAAAAGGACACAGCAAAGGTTTAGAGTGGAAGCTGGGAAGGGGAATCATGTTTTGGTGGGCTTTGACAGAGTAGTGATCTGTGTAGCAGCCGTGACCCAGGGGGGCTGGGGTGAATAAACCGAACATGTGGACTCAGCTTACATCATAGTTTAAATGCCATTTTAAAACAAGCAAAAACTACAGATGTGGGATGATAGAAGATAGGGTGGGAAGAAATTTTATATTAGTTAATGTATCGTTGTCTGTCGTCTTTGTGTAAAGAGACAGGATGGCTATTTTCTCATTTTTAGTTGCAAATCTGTTTGATAATAGCCTTATGTGTCAGTATTTTACTAGCTTATTCTTAACGTCATATGAACTGTGATCTTGGGCCACTTTATCTTGTATTTGAGAACATCTGCACACGTATAGCGTATCTACTGATTTAAAATCTGTAGATTATTTACCTTTCTTTTTTATCCCTGACACTGAAGAGTCCCAAGAAACAGGAATTGTGACATAGACCATAGCCGCCCGGTGCAGTTACAGGACCCAGAGAAACAGAAACGTGTATCAGGTCTGTGGTGTTTTCCCGACTCCTTCAAGTGACATCAACAAAGAAATGGCGAGGGGATGAAGTCCAAGCTGTAGAACTGAAGGTAGCATTACCCTATGTGTTCCTGATGCAGTTTTAAAGTAGCTTATTTACATACTAAAATACCATAGCACACCTGGTTGTTTGCAGAGGTCCTCAGATGGAATTTGAAGGTCACTGAGCTCTCTGTGCTAGCAGCCCTCCAGGTAGCTAATTAAAACCAATCCAGTATGTCTGCACAAGCTGTAGTTACACCACAAGACATGGCCACGTTGGTGGAATTCCAGTTAAGCAACACTTCAACGTCATTAATGGCCCCAAATTATGACATTTCAGTTCAAGCATGCTGTAGTTAACACCTGAAATAAGTAATATTTAAAAACTGATAGTGCAGAGAGAAATAATACATTAATAGGCTTTTGTTGCAGCAGTTGCCAAGTCTTAACCAGTGTGTGTTGAGAACAGCCACGTGTTGTGCCCAGGTTGCAGTTCTGCACCATGGAATGCCGGAGGAGCAGGTGAAGAGAGGCAGTGACCCGCTAGAGAGGGGCCACATTGAAACTCAAGGTGCTCTCAGTGTGTTTGCCCTGGTGCTTAGAACCTATATTTTTTTTCCTCTGTAGATGTACGTTTTTCAGAAGTATGAAAGAATAGAAAATGAATCGACTTGCTATACTAGAGTTCATTTTACAATTGAGACAGATTAGTTCTGCCCTTGCAAGACTAATATATTAATGTGATTTGCTCTTCTGTTTCTCGATGTAAGTGTCCACATACTATTCCTTTGAAGTACAGTTAATTTTTAAAGCAAGTATCATCAATAGCACAATCTTATGCAGAATCCTGCGTCGAACTTCTTTATAACCCTTTCGATAAGTCAGGATGGTATGGTAAGTTCTTGTGTTTTATATACGCATTTGTTGTTACACAACATAAAGAAACAAAGGAGGTGACAGAAGCATACTTTAAATGTCCCTCTGTCATTATTTTTGTCTTTATTAAATGGTCAAAGGAGCAGGGATTCACTTTTTCATGTAGAAGTGTATGTTTGTTAAATCAAAACAAAAAGTTTAAGTGCTTATCAATCAGTATTTTGGCAAAAAGAAACTATAAATTGTTTAACCCCCATTTTTCTGAAAAGTTCTAGTGAAATTAGATTGTAAATCATTTAAGTTACAGGACCAATGACTCATTGCAGATTTATGCAGGTTTTATTTCTAGCCTCCTACGTGCATCTTGTCTCTCCTTTAAAAATAAAAAGGCATCATCATCTTTACTTTGGCTTTTTAAAAGGCTGTAAGGGTGAAATTTGGCTGCTGTCCAAATTATACAAACGTTCATTACACAGAGGAAAACTTGATGTGTCGGTGTGGCTGCTGCGATGGGGTGGTGTGTGAGGAAGAAAAGAGGGGAAAAAAAGGGGGATTCCAGGGAGCTCTTAATGTCATTTTAAAATGGTAATTCAAGGATTTTTTTTTTGTTGTTTTGTTCATATTTATGCTTTAACATCTCTATTGGGTATTCTGGAGACCTGGGCTTCAATAGAAGCACAAAGTTATTCAGAGACACACTGACTAGAAGAGCAAACATGAGAGCTGGAGCTCTATTTTGTTTATATTTTATATGTCTACATGTCAGTAACCTTCACCCCACCCTCGGCAGAACGCGGCGCTTCCCGCCCCGTCCTCTG
>VZSZ01009302.1:118178-197462 GCA_013398815.1 Ibidorhyncha struthersii | reverse complement strand
TGAGCGGGCGTTCTCCGTGGTTCTCCCTCACGGCTGGTGCGGGTTGGGCCGCAGGGGGGGTGGAAGCTGATGAGTAGACAGCTGTCGTCTGGAAACGGGAGTTGTGAGGAAAAGCACTGAAAATTTCCCTTTCCTACCATAACGCGTGTGTTTCTGTGACAGAAAAAGGAAATCTGGCGAAGGAATATTTTTTTCCTTTTGTCCCTGTCTCTCCGTGGGAGAGTTTAAGCCCTTGCTCCAGTGCTGGACTGGGGCTCCGGGACAGTCCCCGTTCCTGGCCCAGCCGCAGGCTCTGCGCGAACCTCCCTGCCTCAATTTACACGCTGGGTTTTTTTTTTTTTTGCTTGGATTTTTGGGTTTTTTTATTTTGAATTAAGAAAAGAAAACTATAATAGATTCAGCATATTCTATATCAGTTAAAAAGGTGTGTGTGTTCATTTGACCGCTGTCACCGTATTCTTGCCCTGCTTGTATGTATGTTGTTTAGTTAGTAGATTGGGATCTAGATTTTAACTGTATGTGTCCCTTGGGTGAGATTGTTCGTTTTCTAAAAAGTACTTGTGGCTATTGTCTTGTGACTTTATTTGTATTTCGGTTTAAATTCTAGCATGGATTTGCCTCAGAACATTCTTGATGCTTCGTAGATCTAAAACCAGTAAAGCCAAAATGATAAAATGTAGGCTTTGTCTGCAGTAAGAGTTGAATTCTGAAAACCTTATTTTTCTTTTTTAATAATGTCTAAGTGAAGGACTAAAAATACTATAGTCTTTTAATGTCTCTTTTCTGGATCATAAATGTAAACTAGATGTAAAAAATGTTAACACACAGCATTGTTATGCTGGAAATCTCCAGACTTTGGGGGGGGGGGCACTTCTATGGCTCTTGTTTCTTCGTTCTTTATATAAAATATTTTTAAAAGATATTTTTGCTACAAGAAGAAAGTGCATGATTTTGTTTCCTGTCTAAATTTTAGCTTCGAAAAACATAGTTTAAAAAATTTTCACTCACTGTTTGGTAGGGATCGGAATGCGTAATGGATTAATAACAATGTAATTGTGGTATCTTTAAATACATGGAAAGTGAGGAAGTTTGCCAGAGATACAGAATAGTTGCTGAGTGTGTCAGTTCTCTTTGTAACAAGATGCTAAAACTTCAAGATCAAGTGAAAGTGAAATAGATGCAATTTTTCCTTTATGTACAGCTTTGAACCAGCAAAACTTACGTCTTAGAATTGTGCCTACTGATGTCAAACTCTTGTAAAATTGGAGTGTATAAAATACTATTTAGATGCTAATTGTTACTTTGTGCTTCTTACAAACAGGACATACTTGTATGATTAGTCATTGTTCTTGTGATCTGATGTCAGTCGTTCTCAGGTTTGTGTGAACAGAACAGCACAATTAAGTGAATTTCATTTTACTGTTCTTGCTTCATTCTGTGTTTCTTTAGTTTGTGGGTTTTGTGTATAAATGCTAGTGGGAGGGAGAGTGATTTGGTTGTGTCAAGGGAGACATGAATGGATGCTCAGACACAGGTATCGGGGTTGAGAGAGAGAGGCTGGGGTAGAACTGCGTGTGTGCCGTTGTTTCTCTGTTCTCGCTTTTGGTGCATAGTGGTATTTTGGAATGTGGGGTGGAAGCGGGTGTCTACCTCTGTATGTGTGAACCTCTCTTCCTTGCTTCTTCTTGGAAGATCTGAGAAGTTTTAAACAACAAATGGCAACATAAAAATTTAATCTCTGTCCTTCTGGAGAAGAGGGCATGAGCTTCCTTGCCCTTTATGAAGTAAGATCCAGGGAGTTTTGTTTCAACTCCTGCCTTCTGGACTGCTTGCGAAGCACTGATAACACATGCTGTGCAAGTTCATGTATCAAGCACAGGGTGTGTGGGCTGGGGTGAGCAGGCAGCCTGGGTGGACGCTCTTGGTTGTGGTTGTGTGGAGTTTGGCTGGATTGGGGCTGAAGAGTCAGAGGAACAAAGAGTGCATCATCAGGTCATGGTGCTCTCCTGTGTTTAAAGCTGTGGTTATTTCTTTGGTTTGCTTCATTCCCTGTATCTTTCCCTTTAAGATATGAATATAATGCACTGTTAATCCACAGTTAGCACAGCACCAAAATTAAAAACTTGGTCATAGAAAAGTCACATGCCCAACAAATAGCTCCGCTAGTGATGAGCTGATAAGCCCTAGACAGGCAACATGCAAGCGTTTTTTGCTGTGCCTTTGAATGATGGCATATAGACAAAGGTTTGTCTGACGGTTAGATGTTTGCGTTCTGTGGAACATGCTCTGTTGTTTCAGTGAAAGTGTTGTAAAGTACTGCTTGATGTGCTCTTTCTTCTTGCCAGTTATTAATCCTGTAGAATGTGATAATGACGAGAGTCTCCCGGTGTGCCTGTGCTCCTTCAGCCTGTGGAACTCCGCGCTGAAACGAGTGGCTGAAATCACTGCAAGTGCATCTCTGTTCCTTATTCATGCAGTGGAGAGGACTTAGGCAGGGCATGGTCTACTCAGCACATCTCTTCTTACAGTGATAGTTTTACAGAGTTACTTTAATTAGTTTTCCAGTATTTAGAAAGTGAGCTGATGAATAAAGATGGAATGCCTGCTGAGCACTTTCAGTTACCATTGTTATCTCTGGAGCTGCCCGCTTGCTTGGTGTGTACTCAAACTTCTGCTTTCATGTCTTCCCCCCTCCCAGTTCTGGTGAATCTAAAATTCTGGAAGACATACAATATTATGGTACAAATTTCTCAGTTGATAGAACTTTTCCTGTTGGTTTTTTATTGCAGCTGTGATTAAGTTAATCCAAATTGAAGCTGAATTACAGTTAAAAAGCCTTTGTATAGTCTTGCAGCCTGCTGAAGTGGCTTCTAGTGATAAGGAAAGAAGACAGCTTGCCTACCTCGCTGATTTCAGTGAGAAATACAACTGGCAACTCAGTTCCATTCCTGAAGACAGTGCTTGAGACATTTGGAAAGATCATTCTGAAGTATACAAAAATTGGAGGTTCATTCAGGCAGTGTCTCTGTGATCCTTGTCCATTGGTTGCAATTTTGAGTATTTGATTGAATCATAGCATCCTCTTCAAATAACTAACTTGCCACCCTTCACATCATACCGTGATTGTCTGGTTACTTGTTCTAGTTGCCATCTCAGAGATGCATGAAGTGCAGCAGTACAGGTACAGCGCTACAAAACCCGAACCAAGCTCTATCGCAGGCAGCCAGGCCGTTTAGGAAGGATGCTTCTTAATCCCTGTATTTTTATTGGACTGTCGCTCCTTCTGAATCAAATTTGGCTTGTGATTTAAAAAGGAGGCTAAACCATGCTATCCCTCCTCCTCTCTACTCTTGAGCAGTAGAGAGGGTTCAGAGGAACTGCTGTAGAATAGAACAGTTACCTTCCTGTGAGCTGATGATTCTTTTTATGGTGAAGATACCTAGTTTTTCAGAAGTGAGCTGGAAATCCTCATTTGTAGTTCAGCATTTTAATCAGCTGTTTGGTCTTACAGAGACGCTTAACACTTCATTTCAAAAGGTATCAGGAAATAGTTGTAAAAAGTAGTGTAAGCAACTCTAGAAATAATGACTTATGTTTCCTTTCACTCATGAAACACATGCTTACAATCTCTAGTTTTTGCTTTATGAGATGAAGTATGCCCATTCCTCCTGTGTGTCACTGCAGTTTATTTCTACATTTTTTAATTTTTTGCATGTTGGGATATTGTGGTAACGAAATGCTTCATTTTAAAATATGTTTGAACATTAAGCTTGCGTTTCGGGGTGACTGCTGGGAGGTGGTACAAGAAAAGAGGAATTTTTTTCCCACTTGTTTTTTATTTCATTAGATGGTTGAGAGGAAACTTGGTTTGTGCTTACAAAAGGTTGTGGTTTGTATCTTCAGATGCATTGATTGTTAGTAGTAATCTACTTCTTGTATTGGACCACTTGCAGCTCTAACAGATATCGTTGGGCTTTGGTATGGGACTTAATTAGTAAATGCATAAACTGTCTCCAGAGCATGTGTAAGCTTATGAAATAGAAAAGGGGGAGGGAAGGTAGATGGAGAAGATAAATGAAGTAGAGCTAAGGAGTCTGGGTGAGGGAGTCTAGTCAGATGATCAAACTCAGATTTCTGTAGGAAGTGAATAATATCTGCCTCTTCTCTGTGAGTGATTTCTTTTCCCTTTGGAGAGATATGGGTAAGGATGGAGGATATCACAGTGTGCTGCTTTTGCAGGCATCCTTCCTCAGCCTTGTTCTGGCTTTGCAGGGGACTGTAGAGAACAGAGGTTGCGATTAGGGAGGGGTATCTTGCGTTTTAACAGTAATCTTTGATTTTGCTGTATCTGTAGCTGCTTCTGCTGGCAGCTGCATTATGATGGCTGCAAAGTGTGTGCAGAAACACACTTTCTGCATATGGGGGAGATGGATTTGGTTTTGGTTTGTGAAATAAAATAATTCTACTTATGAGGGGCTGCTTTGTGTCAAATCAGGTTAGTTAATTATTTCTAATAGTGCTTTTGCAATATGAAAGAGTTTTCCTGTGGTTTGTTGGCTGGTTGGTTTGTCTTTAAGATAATGACAAATTGTCCTTACTCAAAATTTTGTTGTAATAAACTTACTTTGAGAGAGGACCACTAACAGGATTCTCTGTTTAGACGCAGGTTTTTTTGCTGAAAGAGTGAAAAGCTTATTGTCAGAATTACTAGCTAGTTGTGGCTTTCCTATTTGGTCTTGTTCGGCAGAACAGGAGGGATGCTGATTATTAATTGCTGTCTTGTTAAGAGAATCTTCTTAAGGCGCTTTTTCTGATGATGTTATTTTGTACAAGTTTAAAAACCTGTGTGTCCTGTTTCTTCTTCCATTGCTTTTCTATGTGGAGTTGGCTGAATCTGTCACCTATTGAAATTAGTGTTAAGAAAAGCATTGCCCCCAAAACTAAGTCATTCCTGAAAAATTCCAGATCCCAGACTATAAAGCAGATTTTGTTCAGTTGTGTTCTGTTCATTTTTTTTTCTTAATGTCTGTGGAATAGTGAATTAACATCTATGAATGTCTCAATTTTCAGGAAATATAGAACAGACTGCTGATTTCTATATTGAAGTCTTTAGGTAGGGGAGAAATACTGAAAACCTAGTTGCTGTTCCTTGTGGGTATAAATACAACAGCTTATTAATAATGGCCGCCTTTGAATAGTGCTCTGATTTAAAGTATGGCTGAATTATGGTGTCTTGGTTCTTTCACAGTAAGAAATTATCAGAAAAGGGAAAATGCAACTTATTTATTGAATTTTATTTGACTAACGGGAAGAACATAGTTTTGGTAAGACTTAACATTTTTGTATCCTTGAGGAGATTATTCTATTTAAATTCCAAACCTATGCTAATTCTTATTTCTGATGCATTTCAGGCTCTGGATGTATCGGAAGGATTCACCAAGGCTATGTGATGTAATACGGGGAGGGGTTTTGCATCTGGTTCTGTAGAATTTTCTGGAGGAAGTAAAACTTACACGTGAATGAGTTGGACCAAGATTCCAGCATGAACTTTGGGGATTAAGGGCCATTAAAACCTCTTCTGCTTTTTTGCTAGTTTATAGGGCGTTTCTTTTACCTGGTCTCTCCAGCATTGTGTTCTGTTGGGGTATGCATATCTAAACATCGTCTAGCAAAGAACCTGCAGCTACACACCCTTTGCCTACGTAGAAAAAGGACAAGAAAACAGATTGATGACTAAACAACATATTGCTTTGTTCCTTCTTTCCTAGGTGTATTGATTTTTTGCCTTTTTTAAAAACTTATTTATCATAAGCAAGTAGAGGAGCTTCTGCCCAAATTTACTGAAGCAGGCAGTTGAAAAAACAGCTGAAAAGCCAAATATGTGAGCAGGGTGGTGTCATCAGCGGAAAAGAAACGAAGAGATGTCTGCCTTGCTGTAAACGACAATTAAATTTTTAGGAATAGGAGGCAGTCGCCAGTTTGAGTTGGAATTTGGGACCCTTTGTGGCACCTGTGTGAAACTGTACATTTCCTTGTGTTAACCTTGCTTAACTGATATTTTAAATACACACCTACGATCACTGGAGAAAAAGGAAGACAGTTTTATGTTTGTTTGTATTTGGTTCTTTGGCTAAACTGGTACAGCTGCGATTGTAGATGTCATAACTAATTGGCCTAACTCTACTTGAGTACAATCCACAAAGCTCTTACTATAAACAAAGAATTAAAAGTTGGAAGCACTTCCAGTTCTATGGATTAGCTGCAAAGCCTTTGGGGTTTTTTTGACCCCCCAAAAAAGTCAACAGCTTGAGTCAGCATCTACATCTACATAGAATTTTAATTCTATATTGGGATTTCAATTCCATATTACACTAGTGCAGTTAAATTTACTTTTTCCTTGGGTTTGTCAGGTTTCTGCACTGAAAGGATGCTCTGAATGCAGTACAGTGTAGTAATATCTTTCATAAAATGAAGGGGAAGGTGGTACTGGGTAGCAGGGCTGAATATAGAGAGGAGAAAGAACAGAAAGACAGCAATTAAAACTTTTCTTACTGTGTTAGCGCCTTAGGTTCTGTAGATGCAGATGGAAAAACGTAGCATATGTGTGGAAGGAGACGGGAGACAAACACCGTGAATCTTAGGTGTAACACTCAAATGTAACGCGACAGCGGTATGTTCACTGTAGCAGCACCACCACCACCACTTTCCTCTTTTTTGCCCCAGAATACTTTTTTTTCAGAGGTGTCTTCTTATTTTGTTAATAGTAGAGTGTTGGAGCAGACTTGTCTTCTGGTAACTTTCTTTGAAAGTTCAAACTCTGCTTTATGCCTGGGTTTTTTTTCTTTTTTTGAGTGATTTTTGAGAATGCTGAAGGCTGTATGCAGCGAAAATGTAAAACAAATCCCAGTTTTTCACAGAAGCTCACGAGGTAGCTAGCCTTGATTAGAAACGGTATTGCTCTTTCTGTTTGGGTTCTGTGCTAGCTAAGACTCGACTGAGTTACTTTTTGCAGTTGATGAGATCAAGTTGTTATCTAAAAAGCTTTTTTTTTTTTT
Source organism: Ibidorhyncha struthersii (assembly GCA_013398815.1). Lineage (NCBI taxonomy): Eukaryota > Metazoa > Chordata > Aves > Charadriiformes > Charadriidae > Ibidorhyncha > Ibidorhyncha struthersii. Next base: position 190,407 of record VZSZ01009302.1, on the reverse strand, counting down.
TTTGGTCTGTTATAAATGTTTGGTAAATGCAGTGATGGTGGAGTTCATAAGAGTACACTTTGCCTTTTCTGTGCTGTACATGTATCATCCCTCAGTTGACAGCAGTAGTGGGTTGGTTGCTTTGGTGGAAGTAAGCTGCCTGACCTGTAAGCTATATAGGAGCGGTCAGTCTAATAGCCTATTTCATTCACTCCTTCAGTTCTTTCCTCCCTTAGAGTCCTTCAGTGGCTCTTTTCTTTGCCTCAGTGTACTATTTCTGAGATATACAATAGCCACGTTCTGTCCTCCTGGTTTTGCTCAGGAAGGAACAGAGACACAGCATTCGATTGCAGACAGTTGCCCAAGACTTGCTTAGGTTTCTTCTAGCTGAGGTGTGTCCAGCACACTTGGAATTATTAACTTGTTCTGACTCTCCCATTTTACTACTTGACTCTATTCTAATCCCTCTTACTGTTTTGACTTTTTATTTCCTCCCCTCCCTATTAATATTTTCTTGAAACGCCTTGTTTCCCCAACATATCAGAAGCTGACTGGGCAGCTTAATGCTGGGAAGTGTATGATGCTGATAGGCGAAGGTTTAAAGCAGTTTAAAGGAAGGAAGCTTAGTGCATGTTTTCATGTTCTTGTTGGTATAACTCACCTGTTTGACAGATGGATGAGGTATTGGATACACTCCTCAATGTTAAGGACCGGGTTTTTTTTCTTGCTTGTTTTTACCAGCTAGGATGTCCGGGACATCTACCGTGTTACACAGACTGTAGTAATGTATGCTGAGGGCCAGGCGTCAATATGTTTATTCATTCTGTTCTCTCTCTGGTATGTGTTTCCACCTAGTACCCGTGGGTGTATCGGTTGATACCGTTTCAGGTACTGTAAGTGGCTTAGCTGAAGGGCAAACATTTCCTTCTCACTCTTGGCTAGTGCGATCATAAAATTTACTTGGAATTGGTACCATCTGCATATTGCAAGGTTATACAAAGCTTCGCTGTAAAGTGAAACTTAACTATTATGGGAATCTAGATCATAACCAAGCAGGAAAAAATGTGGAATGAGTACCTGAAATCTGATGCAAGCCGTGAGCTCTGTCCTAAAGAAAATAAATATCCAAATAATGGTTTAAGATATTGAACGGTGTCAAGCTAGGTGCTGTGCCAGAAATTCTTTATTCAAGTAAAGAAATAAAAAGAATGTTCTTAAGGGACTTCTGTGCTAAATAAAAGAGTATTGTTCCGATTTTTGAATGCATCCTTGCACTTTGTGTGAGCAATTGCTAAACTTCCTCTGTGCTGGCAGGAAATGTAGCTTTCCTCGCTTTGTTTTGTGTGATCTTATCCACCTTATACAGAACAAAACTGGGTTGGAAAACAACACTTGTATACTATACTTAGCTTGTTTTCATCTCCCACATCCCTCCACGTTGCACAGCACACTCATGCCCTGGATAGAGACCTGTAAAAATGTTGAATATCATAAAGGTAAGCTTTGATTGAAGTGCCTGGACAGGGTGGTGGGCATGTTTTTACTGAATTTTATGAGTTCTCAGAAGGAACTCTCCTCTGTGCAGCTGTCTTTTCTGAGATGTTCATTTGCCTCCTTCCCAGAAAATGCATTTTCTGAATAGAAAACATTGTTATCTGTTAAAATGCCTCAAACTAGAGTGGGAATTGAAGGGATTGTGGAATGTAAATTTGGAATAAAAAATGTCGAAGTAATTTTTTTTCGTTGGTATATACTGTGTGGAGCTCCAATATGCTCCTGCAGAAATAGCTTAATATCAGCAAAATAGTTCTGTAGTTCATATTTAGTACCATTGAAACTATTGTTAATTAGTATTTGCACGTCACTACACTCAAATAGGGCTTGAATAGCAGTTTGGTGTAATTTAACCCCTTTCCCTCCCTTTAACTGAAGCGTAGATAGAATGCACTTTTTGTAGGTGTCATTGCTATATGCTGTCATAAATCTACTATGATGAGGTTGCTTTGAATAACTCCAATGGTGGTAGAAGGTTTGGCATACTTAGAGCTGTGTTTGGTAAGTTCTTGGTAGATCTTTTAGCTTCAGCAAAACACAGTGAATTATACCGTATAAAGAAATTCAAGACCCTTTTCAGGCACCATTCTGTCTAAAAGTAGTTGACTTCGTATCTTTGTCTCCTTAGGCAGTAGTTGGTGGTGGTGTGTGTAATTGGTTGCAAGAAATAGTGTAGTAATAATTGCAGGGAGGGATTTGTTACCAGTCTTTTAGAGTGTTTTCCCTCATGCTGTTTACAATTGGAAGCTTGTGACATTTATATGGACAACTTTAAAACAAATGTGGGTTTTCTTGTTCTGTTTGTATATTGCATGCCTTTTCAAAATAAATATATTGACCACAGAGTATAGTAGACAGGTGGGTAGCTTTGTGATGTAAAATTCTGTATAGTGCTTACAAAAATACTGGTGAGTTTTCAGATACCACAATTTATGAGATGGTGTGGAGTAAGAGAGATGAGGGAGGTGAGAAAGAGGGGTGGATTTCCTTTTGGGACTTAAAAAGTTGCTTCCCAAAGCGCCTTGGTTTCAAGTAGATCTTGCATATATGAACACAAGTTGGTAATCAACTAGATAAGGATCTTTTCTAGTTAAGCTGGACAGTTGCAGAGCTAGATGTTAGAGTAATGCTTTGCATCTAGACAAAAACACTTAACACATGCTGTTTAGAATAATAATAGAGTAATAACAAAGGATGTGAACCTGCTTATTTGGAAAAGCAGAAGCTGAAGTGATGTTTCCCAGGCTTTGTGTTTGGACAGGCTAAGTCTTCATATTTTCATACAGAAGCTTATTTTTAAAACCACATGAGCTGAGGTGGTAACAGCAGAAGGAAAATACACATCTTTCTGTACTTCTGAATTATTTTACTAGCATTTGAGCTTGGTTTTATACAGATTTTCCTATTTCTTTCACTGGCACCAGCTCTTAAGCAGATTTTGTTAATAACGCAGCAAGAGACAGAAACCCGAAAAAACCCTCAGTGATGCAAATGAGGTTTTTCTCTGAAGGGGAATATCAAGAATTATAGATTTGCCCCAAGTGTGTTTAATTTGTGAAGACTCTTGAGATCAGGAGGCCTGCATGGTAGCTCTATCTTATGACAATGAAGTGTAGGAGACTTTTTGGAAAAATATAAGGCTAATATCAAACACCAAGCTGTAAAGAAATAAATGTAAGCATTTATCCTGGTTTCATAATGCTACTGCCTAATCCAAAGTACCTGGGTTGATGCCAGTCATATTTTGGCCTAACTACCAAGGATTACTTTGTTTTGGGATTTCACTGGGTAAGATTAAAATAATAGCTGTAGTAACTGCTTTGGAGAAGAAAAAGTTCTTACAGATAACCTTCTTGGGGACTAAGACCAGCAAACTATTTTTTCTCAAGATATGTTAGGACAAGAGTTATGTGTAGGCATCCCTGTGTTTCTGTGTTGCCGGTGACTTCTTTGAGTACATCTTCGCAGCCCCTCTCACCGCCTCTTATCTCCTTATTGGCAACCATTGACTTTCAGCTATGATTTAACCCAAATAATTGTTGCATAATAGAGTGCTAAAGAACTGTTTGTCTTTCTTGGTGGGACCTCAAGGCTGGAGCCTCAAAGTACTGTGGCTCGAGACAGTGCTTCTCCGGAACATAGGCTCCCGATTACATCATCTCGGCAGCCGAGCTACTGTGAATGTGTTTTGAGAGACGCAAGTTTCGCTGTCCTTGTTGCTAGAATTTGTTTTGAGTTTTCTGTAACAACTGGAAATTGTTGTAGCCCTAGTATGGTCCTGGATGGCAGAACGTTGTTTGTTACCTGTTACCAAACTGCTGTGCTCTCATGTGAGAATTGTTCTTTATTTGGCGAGTAAGAGCAGTTATGTTGTTATGTTTGATATTCTGATGACTGTTTTTTGTCGTTAACTGGATACTGAACATACTTGCAGAGAAAGGGCTGCCGCATTTAAAAAAAAAAAAAAAGAATTCTTCCTTTGAATTCACTGTTCTTCTAGCTTGTCTGGCTTCTTCAAAAGATGTGAAGCCTCTTAATGTTTCACGTGTTACACTTTGCCTATCTCCGTGCATAGTTTTTTTTTTTTTTCTCTGCTTGATTTTGCAGCCTGATTTTCTTTTTTTTTCCATCTTGTTGTCTGTATGGGACTGTTGTCCAATTCACTAAACACTCTTATGGTAATAGTGCATGTATGGAAGCGGTGTTAAGCAGTGGAAGGGCTTACAGAGGTGCATGTAGAGAATGGAATTTAGGGAGGGTTAGGATCTAGTTGATCTGATTCTCAAAGAGCTAAGGAGCAGCAACAACCTCTTAAGAAATCTGTTCTGGATTAGGGCCATTCATTTGCATGCAGATAAGCATGTTACATCTTCGATGTTCAATCTGTAAATATAAAAAAATCTAAGGCATTTAGGATAACTGACAAAAAACCTGATGGTAACAACCACCCACAGTATTTCCAAGTAAAGAATTGGTCCAGTGAATCAGTAATGCAATGGCATGAAAAATGTGGACCAATATTTGCAGTACTAATAGTTCTGAAGCAGGTGGCATCTTTGACATCTGATGGGTTAACCTTTGTAATGTGGCAGTATATTTGTGTAACTGTGTGTTGAATTGNCCCCCCCCAAAAAAAAAAAAGTGGGGTTGGTTTTGTTTTGTTTTTTAAACTCCGATCATCTAATAGTGCGGGCTGACTGGTTGAAGTGTATCTGGGACTAAAAAGTTTTGTTTGAACTTTGCTCAGTTTCCTTTTGACATCTTTAGAGAGAAGCAGTGTTTTCTTCTTTTGCCATATATAGTTTTGGTCATTTTATCCTGGCATGCCTCTTCAGAAATGATTTGGTAATGAACAAATACTGTAGTGAGTTCTGTGAGAGCAGTTGGATTTTCCAGAGCAGTTGTAAGCTTGTTGGCTGGGAACTGATTAACAGATAAACATCTACAACACCCTTGAAATACTACAGAATCAAGTTACTGAATTGATGAGGAGGGATGATCAGATCACTTCACTGCTGGTCCACTTGTTTATGAATATTTAAAGTGAGGGATCCAAACAGTTGAAACCCTGTAAAAATAGCGTACTGCATACACAGAGCGTACAGGCTCATGAGACCTGAGCTCTGTTAGGTCATACTGGGAGTAACAGTTAAGTGTCAAGCAGCAATCTTGTCAAATCCAGGTGATTATAATTAGTGTTCAATTTATCTAGTTTGTTGTTGTAACGCTGATGCTATTTAGATCTTGCAGGAAGAGATGAATCAAAATTCAGTGAACCACCCTTTTCCCTGAGAGAGTTTTCAAGATATAGGTGAACTATGAGATTTATGCTGGCTTGAGACTTTTTAGATCATGAAGGGGCTGTTTCTGGGTTTCACTAGCAACATCTGAATCCGGATCTTGTTTTGTTAGTATTTTGGATTACATATTGTCATCTGTTTTGCTTTTCTCCTCCTGCTCTTTCTCTACATGTTAGTAATTAAAGATAACTGCAGCTCTCTCCCACTCAGCACTGTTCAGAGATAGCTTTCAGCCCTGAAATATGGAATATATCTGGTGCTGTCATGCTATGGGAGGCTTTTTAATGGCAAGTCATTTGGTAGGGAAAAAGCTTTGATTCTGTAAACCTGAAGTGTAACTATGACATTTTGTCTGCATCATCTTTGTCAGGGAACGTTAGTCCTTTTTTGGTAGTGCTTTAAACAGAAAGTTATCCTTTTTGGTGTGTCTAGGAAAGGCCCAAATGGAGATGCTGAGTGACTAAGAGGTAACTCCAGAAAACAGCTGTTTGCCTCTAACTACTGTGGTGCCCAGTTGTTGTTATCCATGTCTTACCTGAACAGGCTGAAGTACATCAGTGGGAGTAAATATCTTGAGGATCAGATATTTAGTCTGACTACAGGGCTATGTGCTGCCTCGCCTAGTCAGGCTGCGGGTTCCTTAATACTATGTCAAAATTTGATTTTAATGTCAAAATCTATTTACCAAATGTAATGGTTAATTTCAACAAGACTTTGAGAGAAAGATACTTTAGGTGACTTCTGTGATGGAAGACACTTAATAGGCTTAAGGAGAAAAGCCTAATTTACATAGGACATCTACAAAATATTTTTATCTGAGCTCTTAAAAATAAAGGCTGAAGATGTTTTTAGAGTTTGTGTACTTTGAAAACATGAAGGTTTTTGAATGGATACAAAATTTGATGGAAATTGTAAAAATGACAAAAACTAGTGATTTTTTTTTGTTGTTGTTTGGTCATTTTAAGGTGAAATATTTGGAAACCTGCCGCATTTGTCCCTGAGTTATATGTTTACTGTTTGGAAGTTTAGAAGTAGCAGGTTTTAGTGTTTATAAGTAGAGTTGTGTAGCTACTGCTGGTAACTGGTGTCTCCTTAATAATTTGTAATGCTGTGCTGATACTGTAAGCAGATGATATCTAAGTGGGTCTTTCCCCCCCCCAAGACCTTTGGCGCAAAAATGATAGGGTGTTTTTCTGTTTGTTTGGTAGTGTGTTTTGCTAGATTTTCAGAGCAGTGCAATAAGCTAAGGGAGTATTTCCCTTGTTACGTTTGGGGACTGTGGAAGCACAGAGCAGCTGCCTTGTTAAAGTGGTGGCAAATCTGTGAACAGACATTGATGTATTTGATTTTAAGTTGAGTGAAATTACCATCTAAAATGGCTATTTTGCTTTGCCCCCCCCAATTTCTCAAATGAGGTAGATCGGAGAATCAGACAACTGTGCTGTTCAGAAATGATGATATACTTCAATGCTAATGAAACCCTATTCTTTCCTATCTTTCTTCAGCGCTGCGTGGTGCTGCGGTTTTTGAAGTCCCCCCCAAACCAGAATAAGGTAAGATTCAATGTGTACTGTTGATAAAAGCCCCCAGGTAAGCTAATAAAAACCAGTCTGAGGAGAAACAGGAAACCTGTGAAAGAACTGTGACTGATAGGAGTAAGAATAAGGGGTTGCTTTGAAATGTGTCTGTATTTCAGGAGTTTTGGCAACAGGAGGAAATTTGAGATCTTCTTACGTAACTAAGATTATGTGGCTGCTGACATCAAGGCCTTTGTGTGGGACAGACTGTAAGGCTGCAGTGTGTAGAAGGTATGGCTTTGTGTAAGGATAGCTGCGGCAACGGAGAAAGCGTTAATGTTTCATATCAACATAGTGCAGTGATACTGAGGAAGAAATGACAGTTTTACCTACTGTTGCTAGGTGAGACAGAAGAGAAATAGCACAGCACTGGTGTCATGATAAAGGTCTGCTGTTGACTACCAATTCAGCAGCTAAAAAGCCATGGAATTTGGACAGAGATATGAAATATTCACAGAATAGCCTTCGGCAGTGAGTGATTTTAGTGTCCTGTCTGTTGCCAGAAGAACGTGGTGGGACACAGTCTACCAGTTTCTTGGACTCTGTGGCAGTGCTCCAAGGGAGGGGGAAAAGAGAGCACAAGAGGCAGGAGGTTCAAATCCTGCCATTTCCTCACCCTCGCGAGTAGTCTTTAGGGTGTGTTGCCTGAGAGAGAGGGCATGGCTTTGAGTTACGGCAGCTTCTGAGCCACGGCTTTGTAAGGAACAGTGGCAGACAGTTCTGATGAGAAAGAAATATAAAAAGCATTGCGGCTATACTGAAAGCTGGGGGCAAGTGCTTAATTTTAGGAAAAAAGAAACAAGGATGAATGTAAAGTGAATGTATAGGAAGGGTGTTTTGCTTTAAATTGGGAAGATGAATGCAAAATGCATCCAGTTTACAAGGCATAAAAGAGAAGTATCTAAAGTCATGAATGCAGTGTGCATACGAGTTAATTGATGACCTTTCTGCTACTATTTTACTTTAGTTTTTCCAGACTTTTTTTTTTAAGTGTGATTAAAGTAAGTTTTTGATCTGCTTACAGTGGCAGGATTTCAAAAATGTATCCTGTGCTTCTGTAGTAGTTCAAGATAATGATAGAGTTCTTATGAGAAGAGTGAAGAACCCAGTGGATTGGAAGAAGGGAAAACAGTGCCTATCTCCATTTTTAATATAGCAGGGGAGAATTAGACCACAAGTTTAAGTAAAAAGGCAGTCTATTGCCATTCATTTAAGGAAACAAAACACTGAGTACCAGCTTCTTTTTTTTTTTCTTTAAAGTCCAAAGAGATTGTTGCACAGTAATTGTTTTTAAGAATTTGACAAAGTATGGCGAAGTTGTAAAGGAAGCCAGGAAGTGACTTTACACAGTTACCCACCACAGCATTGAAGTTGATAATACCTCTGTGGACTGCTTTGGCACACGTAGAGTTTTTTGGATTAGGATAGCGAAACACAAGGAAAAAAATCTCCTGGGCATGGTGTTCTGTTACTGTTTGAACACTGGTCAGGTTCTTCAATGTTTTTTTTCCCTGTGTAATCAGATTAGTAAAATTGCTGAGAATCCTACCCAGCATAGCGATAGATCGCAGTAGGTATTCCCGTGGGCTGTAGCTGATCAAGCACCAAGAATTTGCTTTTCAGAAACTATTAGCAAAAATTCCATTCAGAGTTGCCCCAGACAGACACGCTTCTCTTCTTAATGCTGTAACAGCAAAAAGGCTATCTGTGGATGCAGGCAGTGGTGGAGCGTACCTCTGTAAGAGTTTTAAACAATGTCTCTGTAAATTCACACTTGGGATTGATATATGCACACTACCAGAGCAAACTCCCCTGTTAAGTTCAGCAGTGTTACCTTTTGAGGAGAACTGGCTTGTGGCCAGCTCTAACATTCTGCATTTGCCTTGTATTATGACTGTGTGGACATTGTGCTATACAATTCCTTTTGGCATTGCTCTCTGAATACAAGATTATGTAATTTGAATATATTTAATTATTCTGGTGATTGATTTTTTTTTTTTTTTTTTAAAGGATGAGTTTTTCTTGGAGCAGAATGGAAGACTAAGTATTTTATTTTCAGATCTGTAAATAACTCCTGGAGAATGAGTGTTGGGACAAACTTGGATGTAGCAACATGACAGCTGCAGAGGAGACAATGTTTATTAGGTGTAATCTGTAGTTCTGACTAGTGCAAGATGAGTTAGGATGTAAAGTGTTACATATCTGTGCATGACACTGTAGGTCATCCAATGTAAACAACTCTGAAAGAAGCAGTTGAAGCACAATATTTTCTAGTAAGATGCATACAGAAATTCGGATGTGGACAAATGCATCTTGGTCTCTTCTGCTTAACTTCTTTGGAAAGGCGAAGAAGTCCGGACGCTGCTTTGTATTTATGGTGTTTGGTTATGAATTTGGGACTAGATAATCTAGTAGTTAAACAAGATGGTGTTATTGCAAATTGTAATGTTATTGTTGCAATTAAGGGTTTTAATGAAGATTAGTCATAATCAATAGTGTAACTCTGGGGCTTGCATTTCTTGAGTAGAAAGTCAAGTGTCAGGACTCGTGGAATGATTTTAATTGCATATTGCTGATTTTAGTATGTGAGTCTTCTGCATGAATGAAATTTTTGCCTTTTTATTGTATAGAACTGATTTGATGAGTGTTAGTGTTTTGCTAAATGAACTGCCAGTTATGACAGGTGCTTCAAAAGCTTTTCATCTTAGTGGTTTTTAGTGTTGAAAAGTGATGCTCCAGTAGCCTGTTAGCTGCTTTTTGTTTCTTGTTTGGAGTAGATCAAATATACTTGCTCTTAAAAGGAGGTGAGCACATGTCATAAGCTTGATTTGTAATTTTAAAGTTGTATTGATCTCTTTCACTAGTGAGTCTTTCCTTGTAGTAGTAGCAGCAGTGAATGTCCTGATTTTCCAAAATGCTTACTTTGCAATATCTGTGTGTGTATACACACATATTAAAAAAACAAACAAACAAAAAAAACCAAACCAAAAACCAGAAAAGCCCCCGAGTACTGTGTACATCGGCAAATAGGGTCAGAATAATCTGTAAGTGGGAATTAGTTGAGATTTCTGTTACTGTATGAGATGATGTAAAATTTGTTGTCACCATTCAGAATTTGTATAGGTTAAAGAAAAGGTTATGTTGTCACTAAAAGAGCAGAAATCTGTATATAAATGGAAGTTTTTGCTATAGTATGTGCTCAGAATTGCTGTTGCCCACTTTACCAGGTGAGGAAGATACCTACTGTAATTGTTTTAAATTGCTGCGGGGGTTTCCCCTCTGCAAAGAAACTTCTTCATCAGCCGGGAACAGATGAAACATAAGAGAAGATGGAGTCAGTGTGTTTGTGGTCTCCTCAGGGTGAGAGTAGAGGGGTGCAGGGGTTTCCCCAGCGGTGCTCTCCCCTGCCCTCTGCTCACACAGGGTGAAGGAGCTCAGGCTGCCGGCAGTGCTCTCCCAGGGACGTTGGTCTGTTCAGCACTGGTGATGGGGGCATTGGCCTTCCTGGGAAGCAGAGACTGAGCAATGCTGCTGCAAAATATCCTTTTGCATACCCATGTGGGTGCCCTGCTCACATATCTTGTTGCCTATTAATTGTTTTTTTCTTAAATATACTTGTTTAGACTAAATGACTGCAATTGGGAAAGTTATTCAGGCATCATAGTGTGTGTTTGGTTGTAAGACTCAAGCAATGGAAGACTGCCTGTTGTGAAGGGACTCCAAGCTTATTTTGGCTCTCTTAAAAGGATGCAGAGGAACAACTCCATACAATACACTAAGCATTTTAAAGAATTAGTGCTGTCCTGGCCTTTATAGAGTGATGGAAATGCTGTGTAAGTGCTTTGGAAAAACTGTACTTTTCCTACTTGCTCCAACGGATTGGATTTTTTGGTTAGTGCTTTGCATACTGAAGTAACAGTATGTTGACCTGTATGTTACTGAAATAAGTGTGTAGTAATGTATGTTCACTGTAGTGACTTTTCTTTCTGTAAAGAGTTACTGCATATTGCAGTATTGTGTATTGCCGCTTCAGTCTGGAAAATGAATCCTGATAGAGGAAGAATATTAGACTTGGTATGTAGTCTTAGCAGACCTGCATTACAGTAATAAACTGATCTTTCTTAGTCTGACACAACTTGTGTAAGTTTGTTAGATAACAAACCTTTCTGGTGGGAGGAAAAAAGAAATCTACCTACTATGTAGCTATTCTAAAACAAAGTTAGTAAGATTGTCACCAACCGAGCAATCTCCTTTACCTATAAACATTTTCAATTTGTGTTGGGTGAGGTCTTTCCTTCTTTCTCTATGCTTTTTCAGTATGTGAGTGTTGTCCTCCTAGCATTTTATTTTCTCTTACCCTACTCTGTTTATTTTTTTTCCTCCTGCTGTTTATTTTTTTTTTTCCTCTCTGATTTTCTAACTTGGACCTGAGTGTTGCTCTTTCTCTTCCTCCACTGTTACTCAGTCCCAAGAGTAAATCTGTATGGTTCAGCACTTTGTAGTGTACAGTGGTAGGCAAAGTAGTGTTTTTCCACAAAAGCGGTGTTGCAAAAAGGACACAGGAGCTTGGAGATTGTCTGTTGTAACAATACAATACTGTGCAAAGAACCAGAGTATGCTGGAGTGCTGGGAATTGGATGAAGTTGTTACACTGCTTTGCTACCTCTTCAATGAGCAGAAGCCTGTCAAAGTCAGGCTGCCCTAATTGTTGGTGTCCTGCTTCCAGTACTCGTTCAGCTTCACTTCTGTCTAGCTTGGCAATTTTGTCTTGTAGAAGAACTTTTGTGTTTCCTTACAGACACATCACATACAATTAACAGAAAATGACATTGTAGTCAGATTTCTCATTTTCTGGGGCAGGAATAAGCAAATTCTGTACCTGTTCATGCAGAGGTTTGTCATGTGGCTCAGTCTTTGTGGCCATTCTCTTCCAAATCTCCAGGTGAAGTATTTTACAGCACCAAAAGCCTCTCCTGTGCTTTACCCGTTGGTAAGAAGGCATGCTGTGCATCTCTCTTGACAATTACAGTTCTTTGAGCTGTTTTAAGAATAATGGTCAAAGACAGAGTAGATCTTGAGTAGTCTCCCCCTCTTCCACCTTTTTCATTTTCTCTGTCCTTTTTCCCCTGAAACTTAAGAAGAATCATCTCTTCTGACCGTTCTCCTGGTTATCCCAGCCTCTCAGGCAGCATTAGGGAAACAAATACAGCGCACGTTTCATGTATCTGTTTAATTTCAATGGGCACTGACCTACCAAACTCAGTAGAGCAATTAAGCTACTTTGCTAAATCATTGACTAGTATGTGTATGTATTCTTGAGTGTTGTTTATCATTATTTCCTAGTTAAATTACCATGTTTCTGTCTTCCAGACTTCAGAGGAAATACTACACCATCTGCAAAACATCGTAGACTTTGGAAAACATGTCATGAAGCAGTTCTTTGGGGAGAACTACGTTCATCATGGGGTAAAGGTTTTATTCTTAAAATAAATGGCTTATGGATTGTAAACACTGAAGTGTTTTGGGGAGCACTGAATGCCAGTAAAAGGAATTAACAGGGTTTGCGGATATTCTCAAGCAAGATGCACGAGAAGCATTTGGCTCAGAAGAAAGACCCTGCTCTGTGCTGATGAGGTGATTGGATTGTACTCTGCGGTTTGAGCTATTTCAAGCCACTCTCTCAAGGGGAGAAGTCTGGTTCATGTGAGTTGTCTTGGTTTCTGTGCAGTCAGAGGCAACCTTTTTCCTTGCCACTCACTCTGTTCTTCAGGGTGGCCAGATCCAGTTGAGGGAACATCACATACCTGAATGGAAAAGTCACACCTTCTCCTGGAACCATTCTGCCTTGGAAGGATGTGATGTGAGCTGTGGGAGGGGATGAAATGGGACTTTTTAATTTGTGAAAAACACAAAATGATGCAGGTTTCTTTATGCATGTTAATCTCTCACTGAAAATGCTCCTTTTCACAGAATCACAGAATAGTCAGGGTTGGAAGGGACCTCTGGAGATCATCTAGTCCAACCCCCCCACCAGAGCAGGGTCACCTACAACAGGTTGCACAGGACAGCGTCCAGGCGGGTTTTGAATGTCTCCAAAGTGGGAGACTCCACAACCTCTCTGGGCAGCCTGTTCCAGTGCTCCACCACCCTCAAAGTAAAGAAGTTCCTCCTCATGTTAAGATGGAACTTCCTATGTTCAAGTTTGTGCCCATTACCCCTCGTCCTATCAATGGGCACCACTGAAAAAAGACTGCTCCCATCCCCCTGGCATCCTCCCTTCAAGTATTTGAAAGCATTAACAAGATCCCCCCTCAATCTTCTTTTCTCCAGACTAAAGAGACCCAAATCCCTCAGCCTCTCCTCAGATGAAAGATGTTCCAATCCCCTAATCATCTTTGTAGCCCTTTGCTGGACCCTCTCCAGCAGATCCCTGTCCTTCTTGAACTGGGGAGCCCAGAACTGGACGCAGTATTCCAGATGCGGCCTCACCAGGGCAGAGTAGAGGGGGAGGATGACCTCCCTCGACCTGCTGGCCACACTCCTTTTGATGCACCCCAGGATGCCATTGGCCCTCTTGGCCGCCAGGGCACATTGCTGGCTCATGGTCATCCTGTTGTCCACCAGGACTCCCAGGTCCCTTTCCACAGAGCTGCTCTCCAGGAGGTCGGCCCCCAACCTGTACTGATGCATGGGGTTATTCCTCCCCAGATGCAGTACCCTACATTTACCCTTGTTGAATTTCATTAAGTTCCTCTCTGCCCAACTCTCCAGCCTATCCAGGTCACGCTGTAAGGCAGCACAGCCTTCTGGCGTATCAGCCACTCCTCCCAGTTTAGTGTCATCAGCAAACTTGCTGATGGTACACTCTATCCCTTCGTCCAGATCATCGATGAATATATTGAACAGGACTGGACCCAGTACTGACCCTTGAGGGACACCACTTGTTACTGACCTCCAACTAGACTCTGCACCACTAACCACAACCCTCTGAGCTCTATCTGCTAGCCAGTTCTCAATCCACCCCACTGTCCATCCATCTATCCCACACTTCCTAAGCTTGCCAGTGAGGATGATGTGGGAGACAGTGTCGAAAGCCTTGCCAAAGTCAAGGTAGACAACATCCACTGCCCTCCCCTCATCCACCCATCTAGTGACCTCATCATAGAATGCTATCAGATTAGTCAGACACGACTTCCCCTTAGTGAATCCATGTTGACTACTTCTGATAACCTTCTTTTCATCCAGGTGCTTTGAGATGATACCCAGCACAAGCTGCTCCATCATCTTTCCAGGGATGGAGGTGAGGCTGACCGGCCTGTAGTTTCCCGGGTCATCCTTCTTACCCTTTTTGAAGACTGGAGTGACATTGGCTATCCTCCAGTCCTCAGGCACCTCACCTGTCCTCCAGGACCTTTCAAAGATGATGGAGAGCGGCCCAGCAATGGCTTCCCCCAGCTCCCTCAGCACTCGAGGGTGCATCCCATCAGGCCCCGTGGATTTGTGGATATCTAGTTTGTCTAACTGATCTCTAACTTGCTCCTCATCAACCAAGGGAAAGTCTTGCTTCCTCCAGGCTTTCTCTGTTATCTGCAAAGTCTGGGTTTCCCAAGGACTGGCCCGAGCAGTGAAGACAGAAGCATGCATTTATTTACTTTTGGTTTTCATGGTGGAGTAAGTATTGCATGTGATTGCAGGTACAGGTTTCCATATAGATGATTAATCAGAGGGAGAAGCTGCTGCCTCGTTTAGTATCCTGCTGTTAACATTCACTGAACTTCGGTATTCCATTTTAAGACTCCCAAACTAGATATTAATTTTTGTGTTGAAATACATTTTTTTTTTTTTTTTTCTTACAGGAAATTATTCAACTGCCTTTGGACTTTGTAAGACAGCTTTGTTTAAAAATTCAGCCAGAGAGGCCAGGTAAGTGACAGGGATAGCATTAAAAAGGGGGCCTTCCTCAAGCTGTAAAGCATTTTGCTTTATTATATAAAGTCAAAAAGCATCATACCTCAGAATATGAGGAAACTTTTTTTCGATATTTAGACAATGAAAAGTTCAAAATTTGTTTTGAAAAAATCGGTGTGTTCCAGAATTGAAAGTTGCATCTGATACTAGTTTGATCAAATTAGGGAAAGGGATCCTCTGTAAGCCCATGTTAGTTCTTGAGTGAGCTTTTACCTTGCTGTGAAGACCTTTATAATGGTCAGTGAGGGAGGTGGAAGATGTGTCCTTGAAAGAATTGTTTTGATTCCATCAAGTTTCTTCTCCAGGACTGTGCAGCAGAGCATTGGAAGGAAGATAGTTTCAGTAACTCCCCACTAAACTGTCTTGTTTCCAATGTTAGTATTTCACTTGGACTAAGTATCTTGCAGCCTCTGAGTCATTGCACTCAAGCAGTGTGCAACTTCACGTTCCAGCTTTTCATGTCTCTGTTCCTGATAGCTGGCATGTCTGGTTGCAAGGGGCTGCAGCGCTACAGGCTGTGCTGCCTTTGGAGTTCAGTGAGCATCTCTGGGATATGGGGCTGTGCGTGATTCCTCCCAACTCTGCCATGGTGCTCTGGGGTCCCTGCCCGGCGGGGAAGTGCAAGTACACTTTCCTAGTCCCCTAGATGGGGGGGGAGTGAAGGGGACAAGCGTGTGAGGTAAGGGTGTGCTGACCTTGTGAAACCTTTCGGAACAAGCTGCAAGCCTCGAAGTTTGGCAATCTCTGACGCGTTCAGTGTGAAGTGAAGCACTACAGAATTTGGTGTCATCATTCTTCATCAGCAACACTTGGGTGGATCGTTCTTTGTGTATGGCTAAAGAGCACAGTAAAAAGAGGACAGTATGGTGTCAGCTCTAAAATGGGCAAAGAGAAGATGACCCACGTGGTGTGTTCATCTTAACTTCTCAAACGTTCTTGAGAATGGCCAGAAACTCCCGCTTTAGAAGAATTCATTGAAGAAAAATGTCATTAGATTATTTGGTAACTGTAGCCAGTACTTTGATGCCTTCGATCCAGGAAAAAATTAATTTACGTATAGTGAGCACAGGACACTCACTATTGCTGACTTGTCCTCACCTTTTTGAGAAACAGTTTCTGGCACTTTGGAACTAGCAAGGAGAGTAAATAGTGTCTAATAAAAGCCACAACATCAATGATGCTCTGGTAGAAGGGAATGATAGAATTTAATTGTATTTCTTAAAATTAAATTTTGTGTGTCTGCAGCTTGTGGGGATTTCTTTAGAGAAGAAATACAGTTGTGAGGAGCCATCCAAGTGGTATTTCTTGCTTTACAACAGCAAATCTCATTGTTCATTTTTAACAGGAATTTTTTTTAAACCTCCATGAAAGAACTTCCTTTAATATTACCCTTCACAATGAGCCTGTCTGCCTTAAGCAGCAGCTTCTCCAATAGTTCAGGTTTCTGAGTGTGGCTTTCAGCTGAGCATGGATGTACTTTTGCTTAAGTTTAGAAAAAGAAAACAAACCCCAGAATTTCGTTGGAGAAAGAAGGTTTCTTCTTGCTCATCCTAGTGAAGTACAGGGTGTAATTGTAGGCTCATGCCTAATATGGCTTCTGTTTCTGAGATGATTCTTGTTTTCCTTATTGCAATATATTTTTCAGAATGGACATTTTTCTTAGCAGTGGAAGCTGTAACTGAACATGTGTATTCTGTATGTCTCTTTAGTAAAACAGGTATCTGAAAATCCAGGAGTGTATGTTCTTATTAAATTAAAATCTTGCAGACCTTTCTCTGTCCTGTTACCTTTCCCCAAAGGATGCATGTGGGAGGGAGGTTATTTAAAGGCGTTTATCTATGTAATGCCTCTTAATCTTAGGCTGAGACAATTTTGCTACTTCATTTTCTGCTCAGGACTGTTAATCTGGACTATACTAAAAAATGCTCTTTTTAAAAGGGTGGTCATAGCAGAGAAAATTCTTGTTCGAAGTTGCGAGCTTGTGAGGGTGGGGAAGCTAACTTTTGTTCCTTCAATGTTCCTTTTCACCTATTTTGATGTAAACACTGGAATGGCTGGGAAGAGACTAGTTCTCATTGAGAAGTGGTTCTTCAGCTGATTGCTTCTTACCTGTTTTGTTTTTTAATACCGAGCATCTTGATCTCAAATCTCAGGCAAATGCTTTAAACCTTGAAAAAGCACTACGTACAGATGAGGAGTTCAGCGAAGCCACTTGCAGGTTCTGTTTAGATTTATACTTTCTTTTGAACAGTTTATGATATTCCTGCCAGTTTTCACAGATTCCTGTTGACTAGACTGAGGGATGGCAGTTCATGCAGTTTTAGTAAGCAAACACCTCCTTGAATACGGTAGTGTCTTACCTGCTGTCAGCCAACTGAACGCACCCCTTTGCTGTTTCAGGCCTCTCACTGATGTCTTTCTTGAGATGAACTGGAAACCAGCCGTTAAAGCAGCTCTTGAGGCACTCTATTTACCTATGACAGTTTTGAGAAAACTAAAAATAGGTGTGTGTGGGGGGGCAACTTGATGCAGGAGCATAATTGGCTAAAGCCTGCTAAGCTGTGTCCTGCCCAAGTCTGTTCCCGCTCCCCCACCTGGTGAACAAGGTAACTACAGAGTAAACACCCACGGACCTAATTTTCTTGTTTGTGGTTGTTTTTTTCATTTTCCCCAGAGTCTCGCTGTGATAAAGATATGGACACTCTTAGCGGTTATGCAATGTGCCTTCCTAATCTTACCAGGCTGCAGACCTATCGTTTTGTGGAACACCGGCCAATCCTCTGCATAGAGATTAAGGTATTGAATAGGTGAAGGTCCTGCTTGGGGGTTTTGTTTGCGTTTTTAAAGCACATATTGACCAGAGCAGTTTCAAAGGAGTGCAGCAGTGGGATAAGCAGAGCTCACTGCTTTCACTGTGACCCGTAGGATGAAACAGCCCCCTCCCTCTTCCAATTCCTGATCTTTCAAAACTTGGGAAATTGCTAGGTATTACTAGGCCTTTTGTAGGCCACAGCAGTTTTGTGCGTCCTTATTTCTTAAGTGAGGACTAAAATAATTGGGAATAATATATAGTGACACATTAAGCTTTTAAGTGTTGGATGTTGACTTTTTTTAAAATTTATTTTCCTTTTAACTGAAAAGATTTGCATGTTGAGTGCTCTTCTATTTCTATAAAGAAATACATTTATATTCTTTTGTTTGTTTTAGCCAAAGTGTGGCTTCATTCCTTTTTCCAGCCATGTTTCACAGGAGATAAAGCACAAGGTGTGTCGTTACTGTATGCATCAGCATCTAAAGGTAATTTTTTTTTTTTCAGTAGTCATCCTGCTTTCCTTTGACTGCACTGTGCTTTATTTGCTATTCCGGTCTTGCTTTCCCACTGCAACTTGCATGTTGTTGCTTAAATCTCTGATATGACTAAAGATAGTAGGGGGATACACATCTGAGTTGCTGGGTGTGGATCTGTTTAGTGAGAGATGGAACAAGCTCTGTGGGAAGCCAAAAGCAAAGAAATACAACATTAGTCTTTCAGGACGATTAACGCTGATGACTGGGTAAACTCCAGCGTTAAATTTCCTTTTAAGTACAGCTCACCAAATGCACGGTGGCATTCCGTAACCTATAACAGCATGTAATACACACAGAATTCATTTGACTAATGTCTGTTATGTGTCTGAAATTGTATCACTGTGCCTTACTGTAATTTAATGTGACCTTTCTTCATGCTTTCCATTTGTGAGTGCAATTTGAGTGACTTGAGCTAAACATGAGGAGGAAGACCCCTAGTAGTCACGAACTGTACATTCAAAGGGTCTTCAGAAGTCCTATGACATTTAAAACAGGCTGTCAGTGCCACACGCCTGACTGTTAAAGTAACTGACAGTAGTTATTCCAGAAAGTGATTAACAGCAGTGGTGTGGGTTTTCAACAGGTAGCAAACGGAAAATGGAAGCGACCAAGTAAATATTGCCCATTGGATCTCTTCTCAGGGTAAGGAAGTGTGCGACTTGATTCTGTGGCTTTTCTTCCCAAAAATACCTGCATTACAGATTTTTTTCTCAGATTTCTTTGACTTTCACTGTAGTATTAAGGATAATCAATGCCTGCTTGCCTGATGTTTTACAGGGAATATTTTTGGTGGTATATACCTCTTTACAACTATTTCAGGAATCAGAGTTGCTTAATAATGTACCAGCGCCTTTTGCTATGTAACATTAAACTTAAGAGCTGCTTAGTTTACTCAGATTTGAAGTTCTAATTGCAAATAGTCACTTTGTCTTTGCAGTGACTTCAGCATGAGTAATGTGCTTTTAAACATGTGTGTTCACTTCAGGTGCCCAATTCTGATTCTGTAGAGCTCTCCAGGCAGGGCTGTAAACATCTTAAGGCTGTGATAAAACATTCCTGGATTTATTTTTTTTCCCTAGAAATAAACAGAGAATGCACTTTGCTTTGAAGAGCTTATTACAGGAGGCACAGAACAACTTGAAAATATTTAAGGTAAACAATCAAATCTCTCTGCTTGCTTTTTTTGCCTTGGCTTTTAAGCAGTTTGACTTCAGCATCTGAACAGTCAAGACCCTACTTCAAACCTACCTAATCAGCACCATCACTATTGGACCTCACCAAAAGAAAACGGGAAAATTCTTAGTTAGATTTCAAGTTAGGACAGGTAAGTCATAGTTTCCCAGAACTATGTAGTCAGAAAGAATCGCCAAGAAACAAGTAATAGAAAAGGCCTTTTAAAGATGACCAAAGTTTTAAAACTTTATGTGCTTCTTCAGGAGGAAGAAGATAGAGAACTTTGCATGTTGCTGCAAATATTTTTAGAAATTACTGTTAGAGCATTCATGCAAGCCAAACGCACAGCATGCCTCACTGACAAACTAAAAAGTTACCTTTTCTATGGAAGTGATGTAGGAAAAATACAAAGCAGTAACATGGCTTATGCAGGTTTTCAGAGTAATTCTAGGAAGTAAGATTCTTTACAACTTATTTCTAGTATTAAAGGAAGTATTTGAATTACTTAAACTTGCATGAACTGTCCTCTGTTTTTTTTCCTATTAGTACAGGTAACTATCACATCTTTTCTGTCCCTTTTTATATCCTTCCATTTTCCAGTTTGGCCTTTAAAAGAAGGTTGTTTCACATGGTGCTTTTTCCCCATGGACATTATTCAGGAAGAAGCCATAGGAAAATATGCTCAGTATCACTTCACTTCTGTTATTCTGATTACTTACAGGAAAGAAGCACTTGACTTAAATGGGCTTTTTGGTCTCAACTCAAAGGTTGTCACCTGTCGTATCTGATTAAACTTGAGGGCAAATTTGTAAGAGATTGGGAGTGTGTGTATTTGTATGGAGACTGTTATACACTCTTCTGTGCTATGTGTCTTTAAATCTGATGCTTTGATTAACTAAGTACGAATAACTGGATTTCGTGAAGTGCTTAAATCTTTTTTTTCTCATTTGCAGAATGGGGAACTAATTTATGGCTGTAAAGATGACCAGGACTGTCTCTCTGACTGGAACGAACTTGCTCGTCACTTAAAACCTTTCTTTTTTCCTTCCAATGGGTTGGTCAGTGGACCACACTGTACAAGGACAATTGTTAAAGAACTAATCCACGTTATAACTATGACGCTTCTAAGTAGTACTGATGCCTGCAGGGCAGGTGACATGAAGACAGTTCCCATTTCACAAGGAAGAAGCTACTGTGAAGCAAGTGCTTTTAATAAGGAGCTAGTAAGAAATGGTAAGAGACAATTTCTTGAGCACTGTCAATAATTAACTGTTACCATGTAACGCTTCAGATCCTTGCCTCTCGTTTGCTGTGTAGTACTGATATGAGAAGGGAAACAGGGGAGTCTTAGGGACGTTTTAAAAATGAGTTCTGAGCTGCGTAACTGTTAGATAATTGTTTTTAATATGACCTCGTAGTGAGCACTTTCATCCCTAATGACAGGGATAAAAATAAATTCAGAAGGTAGTGGAGGAAAAATAGAAAAAAATACCAGTTTGAGCTGATAACTGTCGTAGGCACTTCAAATGAGTGGGGAATTTTTATGTTGTATGTGGTGAAGTCTGGCTGCTTTGGTTGGTTTCTTGCCTGCTCCTATCAGCCCTCACCAGCGAGGGTGTAGCTTGTTTTCTTTTCTTCTGTCTCCACTCCCCGTAAAGAGACAGGTATGAATACTGGAGGGAATAGAAATGAGAAGTGAGAGCTGGAAAACTGTACATCATGCTAATTCCTCAGTGCATAAGTTTTGTAAAGCTGTAATTATTCAAGATGCTGCTAGTTACCCTAATTATACAAACAGCATGCTTCTCACTCTGCTTTTGAGGAAGATCTTTTTTGTTGCCGGTTGGCTTTGTTGTATTGTGTGGAGAAAGAGCTATCTTACGGCAATGATAGCAATACAAATCTGTTTATACTATATTAAAAAGACCCCGTATCTGAAATGCTAAATTACTTTCTGCCAACAGTTTATACTGTTGAAAGTGGTGGGTTCAAACTCATGAAAAACTTCTCTTGGAGACTCAAACAGATTGCGATGGAAGTGTGTGGGGTTTGAGTTTGGGTTTTTTTTGAGTAGAATTGTAGATTAGGTGTGTTATTCTGCAGTCAAATGTGTGCTGTTTACATGTGCAGGTAAGTACATGCACCTGGCAGAATAGTGTTTGGAAACTGAAGTGTTTTGGTTTTGGTTGTTCCCCTGTGATTGGTCTAAGAAGGAGTATTTGGATTTGCTTTGTGAACAAGCATGTGTAATGGCAAAATGAAGCGAAGAGACACTTACATGTGCCTTATCTGAAAATACATTTTCTTCTAGGTAAACATAAATTGGAAAGCTCTGGCTTACCGAGGGGTTGTCTCCTTTATAAAACCCTTCAGGCTCAGATGCTTGACATGCTGGATATTGAAGGACTCTATCCTTTGTACAGTAGAGTTGAACAGTACTTGGAGGAATTTCCTGAAGAGAGGTAAGATTGATGGCTTTTCTTTTCAGTTCTGATTAAGTAGGTATGCAGCCAAGATTGGCTCTATGCAGCCCCACCCGCTTGTTCTCTTATGTTGTATACAGCCTTCCTTCATGGTATTGCATATTCTGCATTTCTAACTTGAAATGTTAGATAAAATAAAAAATGAATTTTATTGTTAAAAGTTTTGATGTCAGTCACTTTGACCTGAATTTTTAAGTAATGAGTATGGGAAGTTCACAACGGGGTAAGAGAGAAAATGCCCTGTTCCTTCGTAGTGGAGGTTACGTATTTGAGGAAAGATCCCGTAAAGTGGATGGTTGGTTTCTCCTGCCTTCAGTACCTGCAGAGCTAGGACTATGTCTGCAGTAATGATGACATTTTTTACAGTCGTTCTCAAGAGTATATTGGCCTACCTACAACCTGCCCTTTGAAACCCCGAATTTGATATTTGGCAGCGATCCAGCCTGTGCCTGCAAGAGCTTAGGGAAGAAGGTGTAAGTGGATAATGACCCAGTATCTGCTGCTGCCCAGCCCGCCCCTGTTGTATGATTCTGACCCACATCCCAAGTTATCAAATGGTACTTGAGGCACAAGAATCTTTATCTTATGGTGTTTCTTGCCTGGTGAAGAAATACCTGGCATTGCAAGCTTGCTACATTTGTTCCCAAATAAAGCGTATTAGTTGTAATAATAATTGCTCTAAAAAGGCTTGGTTTGGATGTGTCTGACATTCCCGGGCTGTAATTTGCGTGTAATTCCGCCGTTGCTCACAGGAGGGCACTCTGGCTTCACTTGCAAGACGCTGGTGCTTGCGCTCCCCAGCTCCATGGGGCTCCCACTGGAGTTACCTTCTGGGGTTATCTCACGGGCGATGGGTTGGCCTTAGCTTCTGCGTAAACCACTTGCAGTGTGGCTTCCGTGTATGTTTATACATTAAATATTTTGAAAATATATTCTTTCATCTGTGCGGTGTTTGCTGCAAACCCTGCTTTTATGGGATCAGCTTTTCAGCAGGAGTTCAGGTATTTAAGGAGGCCAATTAAGGCATCTCCTTGTTAGCACGCATTAGGAAGCTGGGGACAGAGCAGGGCCTTGTCAGATAAGAGTATACCCCCAATATTTTCAGCAAGGCTTCTGGGAGCTCCTGCAAACTGTTACAAATTTTGAAACTTACTCCATTATGCAAAAAAATACTGCTCTTGTAACGATACACAGGTGGATTGATTAAGAATGATTTATCTTTAAAACAAAACCAAAACCCACCAAACCCTAAATAGTGTATCTTAAGTGATATGAGAATAATGGGTACTGGCCATAGCATTAGATCTTTGAGTATTGCCCCCTTGCTGTGTTTATTGGTGTTACTGTTCATTTGTTCTAATCTGAGCATCTGGGCTGCTGAAGAAAGATCTCACTGAAAATCATCTTGGCTCTCTGTAAATCTTCTTTTTAAAATTTATTTAGAAGTACATTACAGATAGATGGACCTTATAATGAAGCATTTTATGAGAAGCTGCTACATCTTTCAACTGAAGATGACGGGACAATAGCATTTGCGTTAACAAAGGTACTTTTCCTGTGCATGTTGTTGAAGCCTCTTTAGTCTGTCAGTTTTAATGAATCGGTGTCTAACAGAAAGGGATGATTAGCGTGTTAGCATCACCGCTGGCTTCTCAGAGGGCTGTACGGTTGAAGTTCTTAATTGTGCCAGGGTGTATCTTTATAGCAGAAGCAGTTAAAACCAAACATGTTTAGCACCAGTTTTTGAGAGAAAAGTAAAGCTGGTTATTTCCTTTCTAGACTGAGGAAGCACTTGCGTGAATTGGTGCAGTTTTGGCCTTCAAGAAAAGTATCTGTAGGAAATAAACATGAGTCTTGTACAGGATGCTGTAAAACCACTTGCTCTGGCAAACCATCTGTTACAGAGATAATTTCCAGCTCTTAAAGTACCAACATACTAATACACTGAGTATACTTGTGCCTTTTATAAAGAACAGTATGCTTTACTAAAGGCAAATACAAATATAATAGAAAATGCCTGTTATTTTTATGTTGTATAGGTGCAACAGTACAGAATAGCAATGACTGCTAAAGACTGCTCCATCATGATCGCCCTTTCTCCCTGTCTGCAAGACGAATGGTAAGAGATACCTGCTTGTGAATGACTCCTGGGCATTTAGAAGCTGAAGGTGTGTTTGCACAGTTCAGGCAATTCAAGTAACTGTTTAAAAAAGTAGGCTTTTGGGGGGGAGGTGTGTCCAGGTATTTGGCCATGAGCATATTAATAACATAGACTTCTGATTTAAGACACTTAGGACAAATGTCTGTTTCTAAAAAATTTTAAGTTGATAAAAAGTGTTAAGGTTTTGTATTTATTCCTTTCTTGAAATTCGGATTGGCTGTTCAGAGTAGATATACATGGTTTTAACTAGGTACAGTTTTTCTGCCTTGGTGTCCTCGTATGAGAGGTTTTTCAAGATGAGTTGCCTTTAACTGCCTAATTAGAAGTCTTTATTAAGCACTTCAATACAAACAAGGCAATAATCAAGAGGTGACATCTTTCACTGTAAGGCAGGCGGCTTTCCCACAATAGTACCTGTTTTGACTTCTGTCAGCAGTCATAGCCTGCTTTTACGGAGGGGACTTTACCAAAGCCTTATTTGTAGAAGGTATTATTTTCTGCATTTGCCCTGCAGTTCTTGGATGAAATGTTCGTGCTAACAGAGTAGAATGTCCTCCACCCTTCATTATGCTCAGACACTAGTTCTGATACTTAATTTACCTTGAACCTAACATAGGAGTTGCAGTGATTCTTTCTGCATCTGCAAGTTAATCAGGCTGTTGCTTTGTATGTGTACCACCTACATCCAGCTTAGATTTACTAAACACAAAAATACAGTAATTGAGAGTAATGTTTTGACTTAAGCTGTGTGGAAACTGAAAGGAAAAGCACTGGCAGAGGCATCAGCAAGTTCACTGTAAGACTGGTTAAGCTGGAGCTGTAGTTTTCTAAAGGCTGTATTAGCTGAAGTTTATTTTCTCAGGCTCTCATGAAAGGTGTAAGATAAACATGGGAGTCACTTGTGCAAGGGGACTTGGGATGGATACACAAATGAAAAACATTGGATTTAGTGACTCAAATGTGCAATACGGTTTTGTTTTCCAGCTCCGAGCAGAGACCTGTGGTACTAACGTCCAAATCAAGATTCACCTTTTCTGTTTCTGTCCTGGACCTCGATCTAAAACCATATGACAGCATTCCTCATCAGTACAAACTCGACAGCAAGATAGTAAACTATTATTTGAAGAATGTACAGGCCAAAGATGACCCAGTTATGTCCAATCTCTTCAAGGAGAACGAAGACTGCACATTAGTTCTCCATAAAGTGTAACTGTTTCCTTAAGGAAATTTTTATTGGAATACATTAGAAAGTGAAAGATTAATGGACTACAATTATGGTGATGTTTTTTTTTTCCTGTTGTGTTCAGTGCATTTTTCAGCTGTGAATGTTTTTGCTTTAAGAC
Source organism: Ibidorhyncha struthersii (assembly GCA_013398815.1). Taxonomy (NCBI): domain Eukaryota; kingdom Metazoa; phylum Chordata; class Aves; order Charadriiformes; family Charadriidae; genus Ibidorhyncha; species Ibidorhyncha struthersii. The sequence continues at coordinate 165,021 of VZSZ01009302.1, read as the reverse complement.
GTGATTTCTAATTGGTATGCCTTTTCAAAGACATGGAATAGCACTAAAACACAGATTTGCTATATAACCTTAATGAATGTATTTAATAAGACAGAACAGGTAATGTGCCATACCTTGGAACTAGAGGACAGATCAAATTAATACTAAAAGTCTGCTTCCTTAGAATTGAAAGAGCACAGAATTAAAGGTTTTCCTGAAGTATTGCACTAACATAGAAAGCCTAATTACTAACAAGAGAATTGCCTTGGAGCTTGCGTGTGAATCTCACTCGTACCTACTAGGAAGAGGGAATGCTCTAACAAAGCCTTGTACAAAACTTTAGCATTAAGTCCACCGAAAACACAGCTGAAATGGCTACTCAAGTGTTACTGATCTATGGAACTACTGTGTTACTGCAGAACACTTTTAAGTACTAATGCATGAGACGATTAAGAACACCAGACTGCCTCCAGAAGTTTTGTGATCACCTTGTATCTACCTAAAGCTTCTGAAACTAAGTGAAAAGGGTTAAAGGTAAGCATCTTTGAATTTTATGTGATAGCTGGGCTTAACTCATCTGACGTACTGGTCTTTTATTTTCTATCCATTATGTGCTGCTATTGAAGTTGAAATGACAGCTCATTCTTACCTAATTTAAATTGAGCTATAAGAATAGTATGTTCTGAGTTTTATAAGTTATTTTGGGTCTTTCAGATTGTGTCAAACAGTGGCATTATTTCACTGATAATCCCCCATGCTGTGTAGTGTGACCAGCTACTTTCAGGCTCGTTCTTTTTAAGTGACACAGACAAATGGTTGACAGTATCTGATTTCCTGGAGCCGCAAGGGGGTCACTTTCTTATGATGAGTACTGGAGCTAAGCTTGTATTGCTGCTTCAGCAATTGAATGGCAGCTTTACTTTGTCAACAGTGGTATGTGCAGCCGAAGTCTTGTGAGATGTTGCAGTAAATGCCATCCTCAAGGAAGACCCTTGAGTTGGAGACTGAGGATATATTCAAAATGAAGGGTAGTATGATAAAATCTGCATATGCTTTTCCCCATACTTGGGGACCACACACCCTGAAATGTGTGGAGATGTGCTGTGAATTCAGGCTCCAGGGAACTGGTAATGTTTTTCAAAATAATGTAGGTTAACATTTAAAAAAATAATTTGCATTGGGATCTCAATGTAATGTTTGCATTGTTCTGTTTTACCTGAAAGTCAAAAAGCAAACCCAGAAAACGCTGTATATATTGGCACAACTCAAGGAAGAAATATGGGATCTAGACAGCAGAGCTTTGCCGCGGGCAGTGACCTGGGTGAGCAGTCTCTGGTACTCCAGCTCCTACTGAGGGTGTGCGCCTTCCTGGGACAGGGTCCTGAAACAGGATACTACAACAGTGCAATAAGCTGGCAGGTGGCAGTGGTGATGACCCCTCCTTTCCAAAGAAAGCCTGGGGGGAGAAAGAGCTACTTTTAAATCCAGAAATCCTCCAACCATTAGGCAAGAGGAGGAAGGACGGACTATCCACAGCCAGGAAGTTTTCAGTTTTTTATGCTGTAACTTTACACACATTTCTTAGGCAAATAGAAGTGTATGTGCTGATCAAACAGTTTCATTTTCATGCAAGAAGGAGCTAAAGATGAAATAAACTAAAGGTTACACAGAACTAGCTAAACCAGTAACATGGCAGTGCATAAAGTAACAATGAATTTTGCCTGTCTATTGGATTCCAAACTTGAAATTAGTCTGCCTTATATCTAATGATATTTTACTATAGAGTTGCTCTTCATCAAAACTTAATCTCTGGCATTGCTGAGATTGGTTTCTGTCAGAATCTTCAGCTCAATCTGGTCTGTCAGTTTTTCCCGACCTACCAGAACAGTAGGAGACTATTTCAGTGATCAAATAGCAGATTATTAAAATTATGGCATTATAAACATACTGTTGCTTTAGTTCTTGGTTTCTCCACCTGTTTTGCTATTGCTCTACAATATTTTGTCATAACTTATAAATGGAGCAGGCAGTCATACAGCTTGCATGGTTAGAGCAGCTGTGGACTTGGAAATGGAACACTCTTAATATAACTCGAGAGTCTACAGTTTGTAGTTTTGGCCCCTTGATTCCAGGAACAACAATAGTTTTGCTCCCTACCTGAGAAGGATGTGACTTACAGTTGTATCGGTTTGGCTTTGGTACAGTTGTTTGGTTGTGATAGCTACTGCAGAGCAGGAACTCCCTTGGAAAACGCTGAGAGTTCACAAATGAGCTAATGGTACATCTGATGGAAGTGAAGGAAGATTAGACAGGTGTCTCAATCTGTTTTGTTTCTTCAGGGATGAATGTATGAAATGTGATGCTTTCGTCATGTATTACCTACTAGAACTTCCCCCTAGAAGTAGGAAATCAAAACAAAGTACTGCAGCGAGCAGCAGTTAACTCATCCATCTCTCTTTGGAGAAGTGCAGTGGTCCTTTCTTGTTCAGTTTAATGCTGTCTCCACTCGACACATTGTGGAAAAAAGTTACTGCATACAGTTACCCTCTTTTTTTTTGTTTGTTTTGTTAGTATAATATGTCTTTGAAATCTTCAAATTGTCTACTTCCAACCTAATTTAATGAGAAAGCTATTTAACTCTTTGTTCTAGGAGTCTCTTACTGTTCTCTTGTAATTTTAAAATCACTGTACTTTTACAGAGCTGTGAAATGAAATGGATTTTTACGGACTTGATTTTGACAGTGCATGATCTTTTAACACTTTCCAGGTGTCTAGAAAATGTTAAGAAGGTAAACCACTCTGGTACATTAATGATTCAGAAAGATAAATTTATAATGAAATCACTCTGTACATGTAACTTTTATTTGGCATTTTTGTATTTAAATGGCTGTATTTATTTTCATGTCATGACAATTTATATATAACGTGCCATAATTGTACAGATAGCATGTTTTATGAGTATGATTTCTAAATGGAGAATAACTTAATGTTTATATTCAATAAAATTATAGACTGTGTAACACAATATCTTAATTAAAACTACTTTTGAAATTGCTACCTGTTGTAAGTCATGCTGTTATTCATTTGTCCAAGCCAACTGCTTTGATCAGATTCTCGATAGCTGCCTCGATCCCAAACAGAAGCAGCAAGCTTCGGAAGCGGGCGGGCGCATTTTCAGCAGTTGCCATCCTCCGCTCCAGGACTGCAAGAAAAACATAACAACGAACATTATTTTCACACAGTTGCACGATGACTGAAGGTAGCTGACAGCAGTGTGTTTTCAGATAAAACAGGCTACCTGGCTGTCTAGAAGAGGAAGACAGTTGCTTCTTGTAAACCCTTATAAATTATACAGGGGGTGAAGCTTTGCTACTGGCTAAATTGGGATTTGTGTGTCTGGTTGGGCTCTGCAAGATGTATTTCCATTTTATCTAAAGAGATGCTGACCAAAAAGGGGACAGGTGTTCTACTGGAAAGCGCAGAAGGGGTCTCTGGAGTGAGTGACGTTACCTTGCTCTGGTACTTTCGTCAGAAGGTCCAAAACAGGCATAGTTCTCCCTTCTTCATCTATGTGTATCTTCCAAACAATCATTAATTCAAACCTGTGTCATGTGCACAGAAACGTTAGTTAAGTGTTAACTAGGCAACTATCATTAAGGTTTCTTCAAAGCAGAAAGAACAGTATTCGGGTGGTTCACACTCATTATGCTCTTAAACAAAATTCACCTCAGGTAATGTAACTTGCCCATCTCTGAGAATGAGAAATACTTATGTTTTGAACCCAAGGGGCACTGCTAATCTATTGCTGAGGAGAGGTTATTGCATCATTTCCAGGTATATTCAATTTTTCAACCACAAGGATTTTTTTCCCCTGGTTCTTGTCTTTGTCTCACGAATGGTAAGTACGATACGAAAGAAAACGGGCTAGCATTTCCCTCCCCTCTGCCCCTTACATACCATCTGCACCCTGGAGTCAGAAATTGTGCTAGATACAGCATGAAAATAGGGGGAAATAGTTTCAGAAGGAGCGTTTGCATCAATAGTGATGCCCTGGCTTTGGAATAATGTCCGCCCTCATATTGTTCATGGCCTTTTCAGAATAATGCCCAAGGATAAATATATCCAAGGCCTGGATGTCTGTGTTTGTTTGCTTTTAATTAAAAAACAAAACAAACTCTCAACCAGCTACTCCTTCAATAGTGTTTTTGTTGTTTTTTGCAATGCTAATTGTTGTTTCCAGCTTTTGCAGTGGGACAAGGTAGCTAGACTGTACAAAGTGAACACTTAGATAGTTGGCAGGGGGAGTTTTTCCACTCAAGCACACAGGGATTATTCTAGAACAATATTCATACTGTTTTGCTGCTTTACAACATCCCAGCTGCTTTGCTGCCTTTCATATTCCCCTCCAATCCCTGCTGTTGGGAGAATTCCTTATTAAAAGTAAGGCTTTCCTAATCCAAAGCTGATCTGCACAATAATGAGTCATTGTGAGGAGGAAGTTCCCTTTCTCAGGGATGCCTGAACAATCATGACTATAAAAGTTTCCTTTAAATACGCTTTGTCAGCCTTTTGCCACTTCATTGTTAAAAGTCCTTTAAGAATTAGTGCACAGCTTGTTCTGGGATTTAGCAAAAAAATTAATATGCAACTGTATTTTCTACCAACCCACTGAAATGATTTTAAATTCTTATATTTAACGGTTTGGGTGAGAGGGAATGTGCAATGGAACTTGGCATCTGTCAACATGAACAGAAACTAAAATAAAGCATCTTATTTTCTAACTGTGATGGTCTAACAATAATTCATGTCAGCACCCCACAGTTAAACAATTTTGTTTTAAATGGCAGATTTGGCTAAACCAAGACGGCACTATCTATTATGGTTTATTTGCTAGTTCCATAAACACATATGATGGCGAGAGCTATTCTTTATTTCCATTTTTTTCCATATAAATTAATGCATGTTATAGCAAAGATGTAATGGGAGAAGGGCATGGTCCGATCCCTTAACAAAAGTTACTTTTCTTGGTCCTTACAGAGTTCCTGACAGTGAAAATTATACTGTCTTACATGCAACTTCAAGGATTTTTTTTTTCCTATTTAAAATCCCAGACCAGCCAGAACATGTCCAGCAGGGAGCCCAAACAACTCCAGCATGTGTGGTGGAGTAACAATAACAAATGGCAGTGCAACGATGCCCTCCTTCACCTGCTTTCCTTCTAAAACAATGGAAAAACATAGCTACAGTTGCTTTCAGTAACACGGTAACTGAATTTTCTTTCCATTCTCTAACAGCAAGATGACCAAAGAGCTGTACTCTGCTTCAGCGAGGTGTGAGCGTGGCACCTCCTACTGCAGACGATGTATGAGCTGTAACTGATGGGCTGCAAGAAGGGACCAGCGCCATCGTTCAGGCCTGAGGGTGGAAAATGCTGCACTCTCAGTGAGGACCCTCCAGTGGCTCACCCTGTCACACTGACTTTTTTCTGACTTTCAAAAAACTTTTTTTGGGGTTTTTCCTCCTCATGTTTTTAATGTGTAGTTATGGCCCTCAAATGTAACACACATCATCTGATCCCTATGTTTAGAGGCATTATGAAGCAAAGAGTGCCAATGTTCAAGCAGACCAGTTATCTATAGATTGTCACTATGCATTTCACAATTCTTTATCTGCATAAATCAAGAAATGTATTTATTGGCTTACCCAGAAAGTTTGGGGTTCCTCAGAATGATGTAATCTCCCAGTAGTCCTTCTGGAAGGGTCACCACATCAGGATATTTGGTCTGTGAATAAATGGGTACAAAAGGGTATAAATTAGGTCACAAAAATTACAGTAGACAAGGTGGTTTCTAGCTGGTGCTTTCCAGTTGCAATGGATTTTATTAGCTTCCATTTGTAATAATTAAGAGTAACAATACCAACTGTTTAAAATTCTGACATGGAATTTTTTAAGTTTTGATGGTTTTGAGTTTTTTTTTTGTGGGGGTTTTGTTGTTTTTTTGGTTTGTTTTAGTATCAAGATATATTTGGTCACCTCAGAGGAGAATACAGTATCATGCGGTTGTACAAACAGGCCTTAGAGGTCCTTGTGCAAGACCTAGGAAACCTTGGAAGAGTAATTTTTATTAAAGTTCTGTTAATTTGATTTAATAACACATTATCATCATTTTACCCCTTCTGTGATTTAAATAACCTCACTAGGACACTCTGTGTTTGATACTCCCTTGGAGAAACTGGATCACCAAGCTTCACCAGTGCTTTGAAAGCATAAAGCAATAAAGGCAGTGAGATACCAAATTAACCACTAGTATCAAAACATAATGGGACAATAGAAAGATGATAAAACACATAAAACTACGGACTACTATTAAACTTCCATGTTACCGGGGATCAGAGCTATTTTCAATCACTACAATGTGCAAAGAACGATCACCATTCCATTACTTTGTTAGTGCATTAATATTTTATAGTCTCAAACATTTACCTAAGACTCAGAACTGTTGCTATAACTACTTTAAAAGCCTGCAAAAGAAAAGCAGAACAGTGGCTGTGTACGGATTCTTTAGAAGTTAGGCAGTATGTAAGGTGACAGGTTACTCGGAGTATGAGGAGACACATAGACATCTGAGCAAGAACAGGGTTACTGCATCCTGCAGGGACATACTATTGAACGCCAAAGCAGAATCCAGGCGCAGCCTGTTACTGCGAAGACATCAACGCTGTCACTTGCTTATACTGTCTCATGTACTGGATACAGAGCTGTGTTCCAAAACTTGCAGTTTATAAAGTGTGAACAGTCTGTGAGCCTGAATCACTGTACGGTGCTCGCAGGGCAAGTGGTCTGTTGTATGGAAATGGGGCAGGAGAGCTTATCTCTGAAAAGCACTGGAGAAAATGAGTTGGGTTTTATAGGATTACGCCTCATCTAGCAGACTGAAATTGCTACCAGATGTGACCTTGCTCTGGTTTAGGAATTTATGACAAACTCAAGGGGGTTGTGCAGAATGCCAAATGACATACAACACATGGAATTTGCCAGTTTTAATTTCTACTAAGTATCTAGCTCTGTATTTACCATGGGGATACAGCCCACGATCTGTCCTGGGAACAAAGACCCATTGGGGCAACAAAGCGCACAGTAGTTACAGCGTGAAAACATGGCTGATCTAAGGTCACTCGCCTAGCACAACACTGGTCTTTTTTCAGCTCTGCTCCCTGTGGAATCATGCTCCTCTGATAACAAAAAACCCCAAGGTTTTCAAGGCTTTCTTTCCCAATAACCCACATCTTTTGATATTCATTACATGCCTTCATTTGTCTGGTATCATAGGTCTCAGAGAACGTAGCAATCTCTTTCGCTCCAGGTTGCAAATACTAGAAATTTAGGATTAGCTCGTATCTGGTGAACTCAACTCAAGTTCCTCTTTCACAAGAGACCCGAAGTATACCATAGCTAAACACTGAGTCATGTTTTATCTTCATCTGCCCATACTGAGACCTGTGGGAATCACCAGAGAAAACAGATCAGAGGAACTAGGTAAAAGTTCCAATTTTCAAACCGCTGGAAAATGCACCCATGGCTTGTTTGGGAATTCCTGCGTAGCTGCCATAATCAACGCATTTACCCCCACCTAGTGGGTGGTGGGCTATGCTGTACAGAAACCAGAGATAACTCAAGAAAATCTCAAAATGTATAATTTTCTGTTGTTTAAAAGCTTCCTTGTACCGGGGAGGCAGTGCGTTGGCGAGTTCTGCACACTGCAAGTGGTTATTCTGCGCCTTCAATAAATGCTGGAGTTTTGGCAATTAATCTGAACGCCATGAGAATCTGATCTTGTGTGAAATTCACAGGATTTGGGATACAATCCAGCTTTTTAGCAGGAAAGATCATATCTTAGCAATCCACAAAGTACCCCAAAAGCCAAAAGACAAATACCTACATCTGTCTCCACGTGGAATACACGCTAGAACTGAAGTCCTAACAGTGGCACGCAGCAGCACCTCGCCCGGACGCACGCAAGGATGGATGGCTGCCTGTCCCACCTGAGGGTGACTCCTTCGAATGACCATGCAGCAGGAGGCAAAACTACTGCACCCAGGACTGAGCGAGCAATCTTAAGCACTGACAGTTTAGGGAATAAACCGCAGGAAATGCCGTCACACAATCCTTCCATATTCCACATATAAAACGCAATGTCTGTGTCCCACAGGTAAAATGTGGGGATCTGGCACGTAAATGGAAAACCAGGCACGCACTATGCACAAGCTGCAAAAGTCCTGACAGAACTACAGTTCCAAATACGCTTTGTGGATACAGGATTATCACCTCTCTGCTGTGCAACTTTTCCAACTTTTCCCCGGGGAAAAGAAAAGTCGAGCAATAAGCAGGGTAACGGAATGACTCGATCCACTGAAAGGTCCCTTGGGAAAGTCAGTAACTCCTATGAGAACTTGTAAACTGGATGCCGGGCAATGGCAAGATCGCACACTGAGTAGTGTGGTACCAGATGGGAAAGATCAGCTACCACTGCATTAAGCAAAACCTGACTTTAATCAAGAAATATCTTTCCTCAGATGACTTTTAAATGTCAGTTCATGATCAAAACCAAAAGCCCATGCTATTATTACTTCTGGACGGAAATCGTTTTTCCAGCTCCTTCAGGAGTCCAAGCAGGGAATCTTATGGGAACTTTTGTCTAAAACAGTCTCAAATCACAAAGGGACGACCATTGTGATGGAATACACAGTCCTCCCTTTCTCCCATGACAGATTTTACACACGCAAACAGAGCCATCCTAGAGAATGTACTTGTAGCATCTATTTTTAAACAAAATATATTATTCTTCAGCTGTTTAAAATTGCGTTGCAATTTTCTGCATACTAAAACTCTTCTAAGGAAAATGTTTTAAGTTATTCAGCCTAAGAGCCATGACTACGAATGCAAAGGAAAATTGGCAAGGCAGAAGCTGTAATAAATGCAGACAAATTTGCTTCTAATCCACTCACCAAGAAAATATGCTACTCTGCTCTTAGGTGGAACAATAGTTCACACTTACTACTAATTTTGAACTTCTATAAGAAGAACTCTATATAAAGAGTGCTAAGCAAGTCATGCTACTCTGAGTCCCTCCATTAAGGCTCTGATTCGGGGTGATTTATAGATACGCTTTGCCCAGCTAAGGTCACATTCTCATCCACTGAAGGCATACACGTGGTGGTAGCCTCAAGGCCTCAAATAACACCATCAATGTAACTTCAGTACTTCAAATACAAATTATTTGCAAATATGAAGACAATTTTAGATACTGTAGAATACCAGTAACGACAGGATTAAATTCCAGAAGCATTAAAAAAATCACCCCCCCTGCCCACCAGTGGGCTGCCCACTGCAAACACTGCAGTCAATCCCTCAAGCAGCTACCGAGCGGGGAGGAATCCCAGTGCATAGCCCCATGCGCTCCTCCTGAGATGGTTGGAATTCTGTGCTCTCCCACAGCCTCATTCTCAGGCTTCAGCAGCAGTCTGCTTTTTAAGTCACAGTAGCCTAACTCGGATAATAACACAAGGAAGAATTTTACTATTACCATGACCAAGTCCTACAGATACTTAAAAACAGCAATCCCCAAGCTACAAAATGAAAGTAAGCGCAGCAATTACATTTTTGGAAACTAGTTCATATTTCTATTTTTCCTAAGCCTCCTGCTAGCCCAGGTAACTACAGTTCCATTTATGAGATCTGGTCTTACAATTTGTCTGTCCTTAATGCCCATTGCTAAAATATTTGGTGCTAACTTCACCAAGAACTGTTATCCTCAAGTCACAAACTATGTTAATCTGTCACAAACTGAACATCATATATACATATACATTTTCAATCAATTATCTTTCTAGAATGTAATTTAAGTTGCTTTGATGAGTTTCATTTTTAGATATCGGACAATCCATTTGTTAATGCATTTCCATTAACTAAATTATTTTATCCTGCAAGACAGTTGTCACCAACATGAATATCTAACAAGGATTTATACTTTCCTGTATTTTTAAAGCACGGTGGCAAGCTTTAAGTCAATGAAACATTTCTCCAAGCAATTTAACTTCCCTGGTACAAACATGCACCTCTCGGACTTCAACAGATAAGACAAAACAGTCTGCCAAGACGATGTAATCGAGAAATGGGTAGCACTGTATCTAAAAAGAAAGGCATCCTAATTCTTGTTCTTTCCTTCCTCTCCACTGCTTGAGTGGGCAAGAACAGCGCTGTATAAATCGACGTACACCCAAAATCCGAATACAAGGATGAAAGAAAAATCTGTAATGTAGCTGGAGGAAGATGTATTAGATAGTCATGGTTTTGAGAAGGCTTTTGTCTCAAAGTTGCATCTTTTTTTGAGACTTCTTTTGAACTAAAAACCAACAGGAAGAGTCTGGAACCTTTAGAATACACAAACAGTAGAGAAACCCATTGCCTGCAGATGCTGTGAGTTTGTCACATGCTTAAGTTGATGTTCTTTATGTGAAAGTTTTTGCTGTACAATGGCAGTGTTTGCAAATTTTTAATACAATACTGTAAACACTAACAGTGTCATTAAATATCATGCTCAAAGCCTGAAAGTTCCAAAATTTGACTATGGGAAGCACCGTATCACAACATTCAGTAAAAGGCTTCCAGTCTGATGAACTGAAATCACTGAGTCAGGAAGACAAATGGTCCACAAAGGGAAGACACCTACAGAAAGATCCCCTCCTTAGAGATTTGTTTAGTATCCACCAAACAGGCAGCATTAGACAATTAGGAGGAATACAAATGTTTAGTTGTTTTGTTTTTTTTTTTTTTTTTTTTTTTTTTTTAAACAAAGAAACCCAGTGTTATGACTGCCACCCTTACTTAAATGGTTCCAGTGTTATGAAGACAATGCCAACTATGGGCAAACCAAGCACCCTCCACCACTTTAAATCTGGCCAAATAAACAAACACCAGTCCATTAAATAACCACCCAACATCAACATAAATTATTAAATCATTGTTAAGTTGACTAGCTTTGTCTACCAAGATTTGTTCTTGTATATGTAAACTCATGCAAATGTAAACTGAATGAATTTCCTCTTCTTTTTCAGAAGCATCATTTGCACAGGTAAAATACAGACCCGTAAAATATTGAAAAAGCAATGAATAGAGAAAGCAATATAATTTACTCAGCGAAAACTACTTAGAATTTACTTTCATGTGATAGATCTCAGAATCCAACTGAGTATGTTTACCTTACAGGCTGACATGTTTAAATCTTTGTTTCTTCAGCAGCTTAATCCTGGAAACAAAGGTCTTTTGGAGCTAGTAGGGTATTTGTAAGGCTTAAACATTTACATTTTGAAGGAAAAAACATTTTATCACTTGCCACATATTTTTTGGTTGAAAAATAAAGTATTCTTTATATGCCATTTCATATTCTCTTTGGTATCTTTCTGTGGAAACAAATTCGGTATTATCCAAAACCTGTATTTGGTACATAGTATATTGACTACACTACACTTCAGCTTTTACACATGGACTTTTGCTTTAAGGTATGTAATGAACCAATGAGACAAGAATTAGAAGATGCAGCAAATCCTCAATCTGCTGGTTTTCCCTTCTACAGCCATTTACTGTGTGTATGTACATGTATGATTCACAGTTTAAAACTATTTTTGTAATTTTTTTTTAATTAATTCCACTACAGCAATAGAGGAACATTTAGAAAGAAATTTATGCGGAGTTACACCATTATTGTCTGCTGATATTTGAAGCAATGCTGTAGCTGTTTTCTAAATCAGAGCAATGCAGAACTGAGATATCAATATTTTTTTTTATTTCTGTTTCTAGAGCAAGGAACATCTCAGTTATGGTAGTATCTCATAATAACATACCTCGGAAAAGTGTCCCTCTCCTTGCTTGATCTGTCTCTGTCCATCATGTGAGTTTGTGATAGATCTTCATAGAATCATTTAGGTTGGAAAAGAACTTTAAAAAACAACTGTAAACCTAACACTGCCAAGTCCACCACTAAACCACGTCCCTACGTGCCACAAAATTGTGCAATTAGAGTAAGAAATACAAAACATAATTGCTGAGGTAGCATTCTACAAATAATTTGAACGTCTAGGCTCAAGGAAAAAAAATCTCTCATTCTAATTTCCCTATACACTAAAACATATGGAACATTAGAAACACTTAACACAAAATATTCCTGTATTTCTCAAACAGTAGATAGCACTGCACAAACCCCATTTGATCAACTGCACCTTCTGCACTCTAGTATAATTTTACAGTAATTCCACAAGGTGCAAATCCCCATTTATTGCCTCTTCTCATGCAGAGAACTACTCATACTTAAAGTGTTAAGGATGTTTAAAAAACTAATAATGCTGTATAAATTCTATTCATTTTTCTACTTGGCTTAAAGAAAAAGTATGGCTGAGTCCCATATCTGTTGGGTTAACCACACTGATGTTTTGGGGAGGGCTGTGTGTGCTGGAATATTTTCCTGTTGGCCATTTGGTCATAATGAGATTCAGACTTGAGTGACAGACATAGAAACATGAGGAACCCTAACATCAACACAGATTGACCAGATTTTCTTTTTTTTCAGGACTAAAGCCAAATATCCACACTAAGAAACAGGTATTGCTGAAGCTTCAGCGCCAAAGTTCTGTGTCCAAAACAACATGTTCTAGTGGCAAGATGCTCAAGCAGGATGTATGATTAGCTTCTGCTTCACCACTTCATGAGGCCTTGTGAAGACAAACAAAGACAGTTTGGTCTGTGCCTGAAAGATAACGATGTTGTAACCTACGGTCAATGATTTAAATTAGAGTTTCCAGGAAACCAACAGTGTGTTTAACTAAATCTCAGTTAAAGCCTAAAACTACAAACATTATTAGCACATCAGAGGTCAACTTTTATCAGATCGTTGTCATACCCTTAGGAAGATGGCAACATGCTTTTATTTTTGGATAAGCATAAATATCAATTTGAAGCAACTGGGATATGTAATACATTATAGCTATGAAAATAAGCCGTTGTATCTACCACTGCATGAGAAAAACTTTGACAAAAACTGTTTTTAAACAAAATATGAATTATAGAAATATAAGAGAGAAACCTTTTATAAATGTATTCCTGCATGCTGTATATTTTTTTCGATGTCTACACTGAAAACTGCCTAAAATGCTTTGCAAAGGGCTAGAATCATAATATCTTCAAGTATTCAAAGAATGGCACATTGAAAGTTTAAAGCATAAAGGATCTCAAAAGTCACCATGAAGTTTTTCATTTTGGGCAATTAAAGGAACTGAAACCAAGAAAAGATAATGCGCTTTTCCCTTCAACTAAATTACACAGTGTAAAATCACTGCATTTGCAAAATGGATTTATGAAACTTCACCACTCGTAATTATGTCTCAGAATAAACACATTTTCCGTCTTCCCATCTAGGTAAACATTTTACTCAAGTAAAACAGTACTGCTGGTAATCTGTGTTATGCAGATTACACAAAACTACAAGTGTGATTAGAACCAAAGAACAAGTTTACCAAAAGCGCACAATGAAAAAATAGTTTTGTCTATGTGGCAGTCATATCACATCCTACACACTGCTCAGCTCCTTTCCTTCAAAACTAAAAAAACAAGTGATACTACCAACATGCGTGTTTCCTTTTTAGTAAAGTAGAGGAAAGGAGAATTCTGGGGCAGACTTGGACTTGAGGAATAACAGTGTAAGTGTCACCCTGGACAGGGGAAATCTCTGCAGAAAATGTTTACCTTGATTTCCCTACAAGCTCAGGCTACACCTGGTTTCCTCCAGTAGCATATGTACAGCTGGTTACTTGAGTGAAAATTGCTCTGCATCTCCCTAGTTTCAGACCTGAATTTTTTAGCAAGATCTACAACTTGAGAGTTATACATCACTTTGCTAAGATTCAACCTTACAACTACCTCTTCAGATTAAGTCAATGCTCTACACTAGGACCTGAAACCACCTGGGAGGAAGCCTTACTAATCGCCAGCCCAAACCTCCTGTAGCATTAGCAAATTGCCAATGAAGTTTCTGTGCGTTGTTTTTTTTTTGTTTGCTTGTTTTTTTTTTTTTTCTTTTTACGTTCAGATGATTACAGCTTCTATTTTTTGGCTCCTACTCTGATTTTCATTGCCATTTATTTTCCCTTCTTTGACATTTCCATAACATTATTTTCCATACTGGATTCAACCATGATTCTACAGTAGATGATTCCGTTCGTCACTATTCACTATGCGAGTATTAATTTACCATACTATTTGTATTTTCATAATTGGGTTGAGGCTGTATGTCTACAGAAGAGCTAAACCAACATTACCTGGGCCCAAGTGCGCATACTGTTGCATCTCTTATAAAGCATTTCCTTTCAATATTACTTCGTCATATGGTAACCATATATTTACCTGCAACTTAATTACAGCAGACTGGGAATAAATTAAATACATACTAGATATTCATTTTTAAAATGTGAGAAAAAAATAGAATTAAATGAAAAAGAGACCTTGGAAAGAACAGGAAGGAGTACATAATAAACACTCAGTGGACACAGAAGTTGCAGATGTTTTTTCTTTACTTTTTTTTCTTGCTGGGGAAGAGACGAGCCTTCTCTCCATCATCTCTCTTTAAAATTGACAGAAGCAAAAAATTTCCACTAGTTTATGAAAAATTATACTCCTGACCAATGATGTGTGCACTTTTACAAACCAATGTTTTTAAAAGGGCACCAATCATAGAATCACAGAATCTCCTAGATTGGAAAAGACCTGTAAGATCATCTAGTCCAATCATTAACCTAACACTGATGAGCCCACCACTAAATCATGTCCCTGGGCACTGTATCTACACAACCCTTAAATACCTCCAGGGATGGGGACTCCACCACTGCCCGGGGTAACGCGTTCCAATGCCTGATGACCTTTTCGGTAAAGAAATTCTTCCTAATATCCAATCTAAACTTCCCTTGGCACAACTTGAAGCCATTTCCTCTTGTTCTATCACCTGTTACTTGATAGAACAGGTCGACTCCCACCTCTCTGCAACCTCCTCTCAGATAGTTGTACAGAGCCATAAGGTCTCCCCTGAGCCTCCTTTTCTCCAGGCTAAACAACCCCAGTTCCCTCAGCTTCTCCTCATAAGACATGCTCCAGACCCTTCACCAGCTCCGTTGCCCTGAAGTACCAAGGTACTTCATTCCACGTTTCTTTCTATAGTAAATAGGTATATTGGAAATTTGAATACACTTCTGCAGAACAGCTGAAAATACTCCCAGGTCTGCTTGCTCTGCCTTCAGAGACCATACCTTTCCCCACTGAACACCTTGCACTACCCCTGGGTTCCAGAATGATCTTCACCTATTAATGCCACTTTATCGGACTTGGACACTGGCAAACCTAAATATCACAGCGGTTCATGGGCAAGAGGCTAGAAAGGAGTCCAGAAACCAAAGAATGCTTCTGCTGCTACCAGATCAACTGCAGTGTGATCTTGTCAGATGTGTTGTCTGGAACTGCCTGCCTGGATGTTGCATGGCTCACAAGAGCCTGTCCTTCTACCAGACTTATTGATCAGTGTAAGAACATACACAGAACAAGCTTGTCACCTGCTACTCAGGGACAGCACATTCCCTGTTGTTTACTCCTGTATCAGATATTGGCTATCCACTTAAACTGAAAATTCATATCCTCTGAATTAGCTCTGGCTTTCTTGTTGCCTTTTTAAGTTTGAACAACCTCATTTTCTAGATTAAAATTTTATGGCTTATTCATTATTTTATTTATTTTTAAAACACACTGCTTTAATACTCAGATGGCTGTAGTCGCCATCATCCTCTGCATAGGTATCTGCACAGCTCTAAGTCCAGGACATAGTAATTGATTTGCTTTTTGCAGGACAGCATTAACACTACACCTGGGCATTTCTTTTGGTGGAAATGTACAGTAAACCAGAGCTCAGTAGTTCTGTTCTTCCTCCACAAGTTTCCTGACATACTAGTTTTCATTGTATTGTATTTTGAAACCCCTACCCTACCTCTGCAGTTAAGCAGAAGAAAACACTTCTTGATGATAAACTGAACATAACATAAGGCACTGCATGGAAATCAGCAGATATGTCTAATTTAGCAAAAGAGACGCTATGCAGTCAAGGACAGTACAGAGAGAAAAAAAAATACAAAAGGAAAAAAGATGCCATATTACAGAACAGCATGAATAATCAAAAATTTGGGAAGAAATAATCGTAAGCCAATTTTTCAATAATCTGAAGGAAGTAGACTGGAGGAAAGGCATTTTTAGGACAGGAATTAAGCTAAGTTTGTGTTTCCTTCCGTCACAAGACAAGCAAGTTACTTTATAGATATTTAAATATTTTTTCTGTACAGAAGATGCTGCAAAATTCTCACTGAGCTTTTTTGACAGCTTAGTAAAAGTGTCCAGGACTGCACAAAGCAACTTGGATTTGAAATACCACAGAAAAGTTGATTATCAAGTCTGACCCAACTTGCTTTTGTTCAGTTTACATTATCAAGCTTGTCCAGACAGCAGATTTTAAACATAATATAAATAAAAGCATCTGAAGTTAGTTAATGACTTGGCTCTGAAGCTGTGTTATTTTTTTTTCCCAAGTACTCTGATTCATTAAAAAAAAAAATAAAAATCATAGGACACAATGAAGACCATCTAGTTCATCTAAATAAGCTCAATGTTAGGGATTTACTCTTTTAAAAGCATGATTAAAAACGTTTTTAAACAAGTTATTCAGCTTATGTTGATCATTTACTGTTGTGGTTATTTCATCTTGTCTGTGGAAGAGCTAGAAGATGAAAGCGCACAGGTAAGGACAATAGTCAACTACTGTTAATCAATAAAAATGAATTAATTTCTACAATTGAAGAACATCTGCCCACTGGTACAGTAACTGGACTTTTGAGTTATGTTATCCCTATAAACCTAATGTACCTGCCTCAGATGAGAGAATTTTTCCCTTGGTGTCATTAGCCAGTTCATGTAGCCAGTCAGTGATTATCATAAATATAATATACTCAAAATACATATTTCCAATTGTTATGGAGCATCACCACTTACATCCCTCCCCCAAGTTTTTTTGTACTACAGAATCTGCAGAGAGAAACTCAAAGCAAGAAGGATGGCACACAGCAGAGGACAGAATAAAATAATGTAATAAACTTCAGTTATTATTACTTACTTATTAACACTGACTGTCAATGAATAGATCAGGTATAGGAGAGATATTTAGACACTTGTTCAAATAAAGCTTAGCGAACTGCCTTTCTGAAAGAGTCTGAAGAGTTATTCGCTTCTATGGAGGGAAACATCTACCTTACCTGGTAAAGACACGTATGTCCATAGACCCACCTGGAACATCGAAAATACCAGTTTTCATTTCTCACCAAGAGATATCAACCGTTTAAGAGGTCAATCTTGTCACTTAGAGCAAACTGTTCAACAGCAGGGAAGGTTTTTGTCAATTAGTAGCTGTCAAATCTGCTTGTACTATCACCTTGATATCTTAAGAAAGTAGTAGCTGTACTGTAATCTTTACTGGACACCAGTGACAAAGGTGCAATCTGTGTTTGCACAAAAACAAACAGAAAACTTCTTGCGTGACTTGCGCTCAGGAATAAAGGTATGCTCCTTTTTTAGTTCCACCCAGATTTGATATCAGTGCATGAATGACAATGTCCACAGCATAATTCTGTACTGCATGTAGTACAGTAATATTCATTTATCTAGCCACCGTAAGGACCAGATTTTTCCATAAACACATGCAGATATGTATGTAAAATGCATTCTCAAATAAAACAGTGTTTATTTTCACAAATACTGTTGTAGTAGTATTATTACTGATCATCAGAAAAAGGTTTAACATCTGCATTAGGTGAAAAGCAAAGCTTTGTATAAAAACATATGCTGTAGATAGGTTAAAATCTTTGCCACAAAACATGCTCTTTTAATGGTTTTACAAAGCATTACGTTTCGGACAGTCTCAACAATTTGCCATTTAGGAGCTTTCATTTGTCTGGTTATTAACAAATATCAGTTGCTGCAAATATTCTGCTTATGTGAAAATAAATATTAACATGAAATGCTACCATGCCTGTTGCTATCAACAAGAGAAGGAGCCAGTCCGGTTGAAAGACCCCAAAAGATTTAAACCCACTGAATCCCTTTCATGTAATACTCAAATATAGTTCTTTAAACCTGGCTGTCAAAAGCATGACATTTCCGTTTATGAAACACATTCAGAGCATAAACAAGAGCGACACTTGAAACATTCTTGAGAAGACCCAAGCATCTACAAGAAGAGATTTATAGTACACAAGAACAGTTACCAATTTGTAATTATTGTACGCATAAGGGTGTAAGGTTGTCAATCCACTGACAAACAGGCTTGTAAAAATGGTCAACTATCCTCAAGCTTTGATTTACTAAATTACTTTAATAAGAAAGCTGCAAAACCCCAAACAATAAAATCAGAAGAAAAAATAAGAAACACTGAAAAACTGTAACTGCTATTCACTCTGCAACTCCGTAGTATACCTCAGAATAAATCTCTCCGAACATGGATGATTTTGACTCAAATATTTGTATATTGCCAAGTACAAAAGAATTTAGGGCAGTGATGAGAAATCACATGCAGCTGCCAAGCAAAAACATATCCTTATGCTCCACCTTATTTGGTTCTTAAATGCCAAAGTTGCAGTCACCAAGAATGTACTCTGATGTATGTGTATAAATATTTGTTTTATTGCTAGGTACTGCTACACTACAAAGAAGTAATAGCAATACTAATACTAGCTGCCAGTGTAATTCATTCACTTTCAATGCAACCCTGAGGCATTTTTAAATTTGTATTTAAATGGCTGGCATTGCAGAAACACTTCAAACAACTGCTAGTAACAATAAACTTTGCTTTTCTAGAAATTTTCTAGTTGAAAGAAAATTAGCTAATATTACAGCTTAGCTTTCTCTTTTTTTCTTCTTCAGTTTTTCAAACAATCAGTTTAATTCTCTTGTGTTTTTAAATCTGTGAGGAAGTAAAGTAATGCAAACATTCATGAACATAAACCTAGTGCATGTTTCAAGCTTTCCTTTTCACGGTTGTTTACTAACAAGGAGATTAGTTCTAACTCAACAACATAAAGCTGTAGAACAATGCACGTGCGCAGTGTGGGTACTGGAGCAGCAGCCTGTGCCAGAATGTTCCTGTATGCTGTTGGGCTGGAGGCAGCAGGAGCAGCCTCAAGCCCTCTAATCCGACTCATCCCAAATTCCTCCGCAAACCCTCCCCACAGCTACTGAATGTTTTCCACACAGACCAATGGCCAAACGCCACCGTTTGGCCTGAGCTACCAGCGACTCCAGACAGAAAGATCACAGATCTAGATTGCAGAATGACTTCAGGACTGTTGGAATTCAGCGTGCTTTGCGAAAGGACTAACTTAGTAATGCATGGCATCGAGCAACCCTCTGCTTTGATTCAAACCAGCATGTTCACCAATTCCACAATCCGTTGGGTTATTAATAAAGTCAGTTTAGGAAGGTACAACTGATGTCAGGGGTACTTCTCTTTTTTCTATAAGTAATATTAGCAGCTGAGTGAAATGGGCATTCCCTTCAGGCTTTGACCTGATGGCCTACACAGATGAACTGCTAATTATATAAGCATGTGACTAATTATTAATTCTATTAATAAATGACATAGACTAACTGGGTACTCAAAATTTCAAGTTTCCACACAAAGAGTAATATTTTAAAAGATTATATTTTATCATACTATTTCAATACAAGCAACGGTGCAGACATTTCCGGCATTCTAATTCAAGCAGCAATTAATGAATCTATAATTATTTGGGGTGTATTAACACTCAAACCCAGGCTACATTGCCGAACTCAACCAAAGTCCCATAGTGAAACTATAACGTATACACAGATAATCTGATTGTTAGACAGGAAAAATTTGAGAAGAAAGGCATGCGCTATAACGATATCTAAAAAGCCGTTCTGGATTACTTCAATATTCATTTTTTCCCCTGTAGAAAGACCTCTGGATGACTCTTCCAAAACACACTGCAAACTAACATTTGGGGCCTCCAGCATATTCTTCATCTTTGGCTTTTTCTATTTTTTCCCCTCTCTGTTTTGGAATCAGCTCTTGTATTAGCGTTTACTTGCAGCTGACCCAGCCAGTGCAAAAGTAGCACTGTCTAGACTACATACATATTTATGCCTCTTAAGAATAATTCAAGTGACAGCTCTACAGCTCTTGTAACTCCGGAGTCACATTTCTCATTTCTAACATATCCTATTGCCCTATGAATTCAGAATTACTGCCTCTCAAACATCTTAATCCTTGTTAACTTGTAGGATCTTTCCTGCTAATATCTATGAGGCAAAGATGTCATAACATTTAATTACCTAAGTGCTTGCGCTGTGAATGTACCTTAGAAAATCAACAAAAAGTACTCTACTCAAAGCAAAACTTCAAGTACACCAAGCCCAAAGATTTTTTTATAAAATTTAACAATTTTTGAAAAAGCAAAAAATATTTATCTATCACAGTAACATAGATTGGAACTGATTAGACAGGTTGTGGCTGAGTAGAATGTGTAAAAGAGAACTCTGCAAAGCTCTTGAGCAAGTCATGTCTCAGTATACAAATCAGGACAAAGTGGCCCTTTGTCAATTAGGACCTTTAAATGTTACCCAAATGCAAACCATTACAGCTCATCCAGTCCTCCTCCCAGGTCTGAGATGAAGCTGGACAAAGAGGCACAGTTCTGTACAGAGTACATATTATTCCAGGAAAAAAAGTGAAGTGATACAATCAAATAACACTAGAGTCCTGAAAAGCTATTTATAAGCATATAAGATGATTCAAACCAAATTCCCTTCAATTTCACTGGGAGATGGTATCTTATTTGTTGTCTAGGGTAAAAAGATGTAGCTTGTTTCAGTCGGTTTCTGGCAGAACAGATAGTTATCTCTCAGGTTATTTCTCTATGCAGATGTATTGTTTTAAACCATGGTATCATAAAACAAGGATCCAGGGACAGCTTAAGCTATTCCCATCCTCCCTGCGTTCCTCTGTTTCCTCTCCCCCACCTAGCTCCTGCCCCCCCATCTCTGCCAGTACAGACAGCCTGGGTGGCTGTGTCATCTGTCAGGCCAGAAAGCAAAACATACGAAAAAATGGGCATTAGTTCTCCCAACATGACTAGCAGCACAGCCACAAACCCAGGAGCAGGATAACAGCTGGGAGACAGCACACCCCAGCGCTCAGATGGGAACGCAGAACACTGCCATCTCCTCACGTGGCTCTTTCACTCCAACAGCTGCTGTGCAGGGAGCAAGCAGGATGAAAGAACAGGTAAAGTGCTTCAAAACACTTGAGCATTGAAACTGGCTAATGGCAAGTATCCTTAGGTCAAAACCTACTCAGGACCCACAGGGAACTGCTCTATAAGCAGTAGTGCCAAAGGGCACTACTGTACCTCCATGAATAACGGCGCTCTGGGTAAGAACAGTGACTGATGCCTCTTGTCTGAGCTGCCACTGAGACACGGCGAGGGTTTGGATATGACACCAACAGAAAACTTTTGAAGTTCCTGCTACTGCCATTAAACAATACTTCCATTCCAAAGTGGTTGATTTTTAGCCAGATTGTCATTTTCTAAACGAAGTAACTGTTGGTTTTGAAACAAAAGGCCCCACGCTGCGCAAGCATTTAGACACAGGACAGTACAGACCTAACCTAGGTTTGGAGATGCAGTAGAGAGGATGTGTTGACACGACAGTAATTAGCAATTAAGAGGAAACACACACACACACCCCGGCTGTCTTAGCCCTTCCCTCCTCAGCTGCTTCTCCTCATTGTGTTCTATCATGAAACAAAGATACAGTGTTTGAGAAATAACTCAACTTGGTCTTCAGTCATTTGATAAGCCCTCCAGTTAACAAAGGAAATAGAATGCAAAGTATTTACTGCGAAGAACAGAGAGAAATTTCAATAAAAATGTAAACTGCAAAGTCTTTCTGAGCTGTGGGGAAAAAAAAACAAACAATGCTAATATTCTCCTTCAACAAGACACACTTAAGCACAGTCATGCAGAATAACATATTCTGTTGAAACTGATGATTTTTTTTTTTTTGTTTTTAGCATTTCCCTCTTCAAGATGACATTGGGGAAATTGTGCTGGATTTTCAGGAAATCTGCAGCTCCCATTTTGCACAAATTGGGCCACAAATGCTAGTCAGATCATAAAGCAAACATAAATAATCAGTTCATGAGTGTTGTCAACTCGTACTCAATCCTGAATGTTTTTGCACTGTGGAATTATAGATCTCTCTAGAAATATCATAACCATAAAAATACCAATGTAGTATTAAAAATTAAGCTTAAAAATTAGATATATTTGCACACACACATATATATCCCTGGTATTTCGCACTGCAGAATTGCTGTACAAGTAATTTTTGCCACCATTGACTAATTCACCCAAACAAACCATTTGGTACCACTCTTTTTAATGGGGAAAACATGAACAAACAGGCAAAGACAACTAATTTTTAGATTTAAAAGAAAACCACAGGCAAACCTTGTTATTTTCCTCAGAGTGTCTTCTTGTACCAGCTGCCAACAAATCCTTCTTTTTCACTAAAAAGCTTCAAAATATTTGTCCTCAGTTTACATCTCCTTCCCGAGACAGTCTCTCAGCAGAGAGGCATCCTGTTACTAATTTCTACTTAATATTAAAACCAACAAATGTGAAAACATCTCAGGCAACAAACAGAAGTGATATAAGAAGCAAGCCACAGCAACCCAACAATGTCTACCAGATGAAATCTCAAACCAACTTTTTTATCTGTAAGATCAAGTATTAATTTTCTTAGGTCGCTTCTGATACAATAAGACAGCAACAGTACACAAAAGCAGTTTATTGAAAAAAACTTGCATTCATTTTTTAGAGAACTATACGATGTTCTATATGGACTTTTTTTTTTCCCCCACAAATGGAAAGTACAACCAAGCATGACCAAGTAAATGGAAAGCAAATCATTGCTTTGAAAAGGGCAAACAAATAGGGAAAGACAATTAAAATAAGAACATATAATTATTCTGAATGAATTCTAAAACAACCTATTTTCACTACGCACAGGTAAAATCCCACTAGCTTTCTATATTTAAAATACAGTCTTTTTCTAAATGATCATTTTAGTCCTATCTTTCTTATTTAAATGGTTTAAGAGAGAAGCTGTCTCTCTGGTCTGGGTATGATGTGCATACCTATTGAAGAAAATGGAACTGCGTGAAAGCAGCAATGGCAGGACATGAATCAAAGCCCTGTAGGCTTACATCTGCCTACTAGAAATTTAGCAAGGTTGATACAACCTTCAAAACCCTCTTTTGAACCATCCTGAATTCTTCATAGTTTACAGGAGAAAAGGAGGCTAACAATCTTTAAGAAAGAAATAAACTTGCATTTAAAGAAATACATAAGAAATCTCTTACCAGGTATTTTAGAGCAACAAGAACTGAAAAGAGAACTTTACTAGTATCATTCTGATAACTTTAATGTGATGGGGTTTCCCCAGAACAGAAAAGCTTACAATGCCTGAAAATATTAGCGCAACGTCTTTGATACAGATTTATATTTCTATAATTCAATGGGAACTTGTAAAAATTAAGATCCAAGGCTATGGACTTACAGGAAGGCAAAAATATTTGTATAAGTCAGTCTTCAGTTTACACAAAGCTTGAGTACAGCAGAAGTTAGAGAAAATATTATGTGAACTATGGCAAGGACAAAAAAAAAAAAATTACTCCATCTTTTGTATTTATGCTGCAAAATATTATGATCTTAGAAAAAAGTTAGAAACCTCAAAATTATATTGATGAGTAACATTACTCAAAACTGGCACATGAGAAAAACCAAACCCCAAACCAAGCCCACTGTGCTATTTTAGACACACAAAAGACATGCTCAGTTGCTAAGCTGCATATTTGGAAAAACTACAAGTCAGCAAATAGCTGAAATATAATTGCCCAATACAAAAAGAAGTGCCAACATTTGAACCTGAAAAAAAAAAAAGTGCTCTCTTTGGAAAGGAAAGACAGAAGTACAGTGAAAATCTTACGCATTTACTTAAAACTGCCAGGGTTTTAAAATCGTATTTATTCAAGCTAGGTGGATGACTTACATTGGAACACCACAAAGAACAGGCTCTAGACATTGAAATAATCAAATTTCTACTAAATTTCTTCACTAATGTACACCTTTAGAGGCTGTACGTGAAACACACCGGCCTCCAATTTCAGTTGGTTGCTCAAGGAAGTGTTTACAAGTTATTTCCATCTGTCTGTTCATTGGCATTTTAGATTAAAAAGTGTGAAAACTGTATCTCAGACTGAAAACAGTGTTGTATTGAATGCAAACATAACGAAGAGGCATTATGTTGTGGCAATAATTAGTGTCTTAAGAAAGTTAATACTAATGAATATTAATATTTTATATATTCTGTTCACATCAGTGACGAACTGGAATTGGGATGAAGTTACAGTTGAAAGGCAAGTTTTTTAATGTAAATAGATCCTAGCTACATGCATCTCATATTGCAAATCTAGGTTTATTCCCATCCTAAAGAAGTACTCAATGCTTTTTGCAACGTATTGTTGATATTTTTAAATATGTGAGGAAAATCTGTTTCTAATTTCTCTCAGGTTTCCCAGCAACATTTTTTTCCTTTTTCTATGTTTTTTTCCTTAAGGATGTTGGTGACCGCTGATTACAAAAAGGAATGCAATAACTGCTATAGGTTTTAGAAATGCAGTGTACTGCCAATCCCAGATTCCCCATCTCATGTTTTGTGCTGACTTCAACAGTTATAACTTTATTTTTTTTTCCCATTGCTATTTTTTTCCAACTATAAACGTGTGTTCTATTTAAAAAAAAAAAACAACACATCAGTAATTCCAAAGTTTAGGATTCCATCTTTGTCTCTGATTAAAACCAGCCACCAACTCCAAAGATTCATCATGACAACGAAAAGTAAAGCAATTTAAAAAAAAAATCATTACACTCTTATTTCATTGAAAGGTTAAAAAATGGTGCTGTAAAAAAATGCTGCTGTAATTTTTAGTGCTGTCTCTTTTCTTTCAAACTCATGAACAAAACAGAAAGAGCTTGCAATTCCTGACTGCACATGTGTTTTTTGACTCACAGAAATAATATTTTCATTAGTGGTTTAGGAATAAATTAAATAATGGATCCAACTTCAATATAGCCCTTCTCTAAATAACATAGTAAGATGAGGCATAAGGAAACGTGTATTAACAATAATGTGAGAGAAAGCTATTAAAAATAAGGGTGACAGTGGAACATTCAAGCTACAGAATGTACTCTTTTCTCGGTACCAGGTGAGACACAGTAATGGGTGAGAGTATACAGGGGTGTCCTTGCATGCACGTGGCTACTGCTCACCTGTGGCACCACTAGGAAGATAACATGAAGGATTTCGGAATGCTAGAGATAACAAAAGGAGGTGCCCAACCCCGACCTCTTGTGCCACTAATCAGACTGCAACTTGAAAAGGCAGAATATTGTAGAATTAGAAAGGGGGGAGGCGTAGCATCAAGTTTTACCTTGATGCTTGAGGGAAAAATGACAGGACCACCATATCTTAATTACTAAATAAAGGTATAAAGCATGCAAAACTGGGTCAATAGGGAAGCTATAAACCTTGGCAGGCTATATATTTTCAAGTGGATGATAAAACAGGGGAAAAGGGGAGGAAAAGGAATAAATGAATATAAGGTAAAGCAAATAATGTGGTCAGGGCTGTTCAGGGGCACCCAAGGACACAGCCCTGCACCTGATCATAAAGTTTGGAGAAGAAGAGTAAATCTGTTTGTGTTCTGATCATACCTGTGTCTGACCGCCTTATGTGGTCCAAATGACTCAGGGTGCTCTCTCTGGCATTGACAAAGAACTACCAGAATAGGTATCCTGAAATCCTAACACTCTGTAAAGGTGAAGGACCTGGAGATGGAAGGTGGCATGTGTACCATTCCAGATTCATGTGTCTAACAGTGTCATAATAATGTTTTCAGTTTTGTTTTCTCATCTTTTCCTACTAATTACTAATGTTGTATATGCTTCTTTGGCTGGTACTGAGCATTGAGCAGACATTTTCATTTGCAAGCCCTGTTTAAAGACCCAGGGTGAAAGACAATAATACCAAGGCAGTTAGATCAGCTTTGGAGGTGCTTCACCTAAGGCTTAGCCGGTGACAGTAATGAGGATTTCCTAAGATTCAAGGGGCCAGTGCCACTTGCCTTGTCAGGATACCTTGGAGGGCATGCCATACAAGATAAAACTTCAGTGGGTCTACTGCAGGTATGTATGATGACTGGCACCTTCATTACGATTTGAAGAAAAACCCTCAGGAGCTTAAGATATGACTAACAGGTAACTAAAGGATGCCTTCAGTAAAGGTGCTGCAATCTGGAAGACAAAAAAACCCCCTATGTCTGTAAAAAGAAACACAAAGCAGCAAAGTGTCCTAACACAATAAGG
Source organism: Ibidorhyncha struthersii (assembly GCA_013398815.1). Lineage (NCBI taxonomy): Eukaryota > Metazoa > Chordata > Aves > Charadriiformes > Charadriidae > Ibidorhyncha > Ibidorhyncha struthersii. The sequence goes on along the minus strand of VZSZ01009302.1, from coordinate 138,402 downwards.
AGATTAAGAGGAACTGAAATGGTGACAGACATGCTACCTATATAGCATGACGTACAGAGCAAGCTGTGGAGATATTTGTAAGAAAAAAATACACTTTCCTCCAGTAACAGATATGCATAGCCATGCAGAAGACGTAGACTTTCCAACATTTGTTTATATTTCTTACAATCAATTTATAACTGCAGAAAGCAAAGCATTTCACAGCTTGATGCAATCATCATGTCGCTCCTTTAATACTGTTCAACAAGACAGCCTCAACATGTAGCATAAGATACACGTAAACCATTTCTTAAACAAAGACATATGCAAAATACTCTCCAATAATTCTGAAATAACTTTAAAATAAGAAATAAATGGAGACTCATGTTACAAATAATAGTCTTTTTAACTTTTTTAGGAGCAGATTTCCAGATAACTCCTTGGGTGGGGAGGGGATGGTTGGGGGAGGGAGGAGGGAAGAATTAATGTCAAGAAAATGAAAAATCTATATACGTATTCCGTATGCACAAGTTCCACAAAAGCTCTGGTGCTCATAATTCCTAACACCACAGGCCTATCATTTTGATGTTTTTTTGGTACAAATTACAGGAAGTCTATCACAACCTGCTTCAAAAAATAAGAAAAACGATGCTGTCCACTTAGACAATTTCCACCTTTTTAGTCAACATTTTCTCTGTTTTACTCCAAATCATAGCAAGAGAAAAAGAAAAAAAGAAAGAGATCTCAAAAACCTGTACTGCATGGCTGCCGTAAATGTTGTCTGAACCATTATAACTTGGCGAGTTGTCACTAGCTAGGAGTCAGCCCTGCAAATAACCCTGACTCTGAGTTCTACTTTGAGAGATATCAGAGCCAAATGCACTCAAAGAGCCAACAAAGTCAGCATGAAAACACACGTCCCTTTCTCTAATCTTGATTAAAATACATGGAATAAGACAATCAAAAATTATATACATGAGGAAAGTATATCTGTTTGAAACAGCACTGATTCACTGATTATTTTTTTTAAAGACTATTTTAATGTCGTCTTTAATCACATTTTATAACCAAACATGCTACAGACCCTTCTGAACCACTTCCAAATTCCTTAGGGTTTGCTAGCTATTAATAGAAATAAGATAGTGATTTTGCCTGGAGAAAAGATGGCTTAGGGAAATTCTAAGAGTTGCCTTGCAATATCAAAGAGAATCCAAAGCACAGCTTCTTTATGGAGGTGCACCCCCAGAGGGATGAGAGATAATGAAAAAAGTTTCCTCAATGGCAGTCAGGAATTGGAACCAGCAGCCAAGAGAAGTTGTGTAAACTCTGTCCTTGATGCCTTTCAAAACCAACTGAGCAAAACTCTGTTCTGAATTCAGTCTTCTCCCTGCTTTGAGTGGCAGGTTGGACTAGATGACCTACATAACCTCCTGATATACTCATACAGTAACTTAAGAAGATCATTGAAGCAATACTGTAAGTTATCAGTGGCTGTCTAAAAGAAACATACTCTTTCCTCTGTGATAAGCTAGGTTATACCTAGCAGTAAATTGGCTTAGTGAAGGCTATTCCTGTTCCCTTCAGGTGTTTTGTTTGGCCATTATACAGATAAAAGATTACATTTTTTGAAAAGGTATGATATAGAGACCATGAAACCTCAGTTCTACAAGCTGTGACCATAAAAAGCTACTTCAACTCCTCTTTCTATGTTCATACATCATCTCTCAAATATCCCCTCTTAAACTGACCAATTGCAAATGCTTGTCTTAACTTCGCTTAAGAATTTTTATTTCATATTATTTTTTTAAGGTGTCCTCCTTATAGTCTTTCAGCCTGCTGGCTTGTTTTGATGACTAAGGTATTACACTTCAGTCATTTTCAAGATGATTAAGAAACAGATGTTGCTCCTCCTGTTTCAGCATGCTCCATGTATTTAAGGGGCCTTTCAGACAGAATTTGAAAATCTATAAGCCATTCTCAGTACTACAGATTCTACTATACTAACTTATACATGAATTCTACCCCCGTTCTGAGATTTAGAACAGAGCCACAGTAGGTGTTTCCTCCCACCATTCATTCCTGCAGGAAGAAGCAAAATTGATAGAAAGAAAAATAACAATAGTACTATTGTATGTTGACTAATACTTATCCATGCTGTGAAAGGAAGAGAGGCTACTGATGCCCTCAGGAAATTCAGAAAAATTAGAATTTGATGTTGTGGAGAAGCAATGTAGAAAGCTATGCTTAGAGGATGAAGAAAAAGGAGTGGCAAAAAAAGTGCCACTCGCACTTTTCTGTAAGATCACAAAATATTATTCTCTAGTTCATAAATATTTTTGTATTTGCTCATGGTATAAAAGTCACAAGTAGACAAGTTTTATCTGTTATTACTGTCCAAGGAAATGGCTGCAAACATACAGATGCAGAGGAGAGCAATACGTTACATGTAGTTCCAAACTTAAATCTTTGTGGGAATCTGTTGAATATATACATCATCTAAAGCTTGTGCTTCAAGTCATCCTGTGCCAAGAACACTGATACTTAAAAAGAAACCAATTTTTTGGTACAAAAGGCTATAGTTACACTACCCGCTGAGGTGAACAAGTTCTGTTGGGATAGCAGAAGAAAGTATCCTACTGTTGCTCCATATTGCCATAACTGGGCAGCTTCACGATATGGAGATAAGGCATATCCATATGATATGGCCAGCTTACAAAGCACACGTGCTCTTATAAACTTCCCTAGTATAGTTTTAAAAAGATTCTAATTCTTTATTTCATTTCTACTTAATATAGCAACAGATCAGAAAACTCATGCGGAAACAGCGAACCAATTACAATTAGCAGAAGTACCTAAAATTTAAAAAAATGCTTTGTATGAGTATAGGGGTCCAGGAATGTTGCTGCCTTAGTGGGATTCTTTACATTCACAGAGGTGAGATTTAGATTAGTGTTTGAAAAGAAGGTCTTTTGAAGGAGAAACAGAAAACAATTTTATTTCAACTGTGTCAAATTGCTTAAAAGCCTATTTCCACTATTGGTTGTCATCTAATAAGTACAGTTAGAGATGTTACAAAAATCTGTTGTAACCACTATAAACAAGCCTGATGCCAACCTAAATTCTAACCCCTCTTTTTCACTGCACATTTCCTTGAATAATTTCCACTGGATAATTTCAGCAAAGTAAGAGGGAAAGCCTTGTCCCTCTACAAATAACAAGCTATAAGGAAAAGAGAGCAGCCTAGATTTTACCAAGAATACACACCAGAGGCTTCAGGCTTCCACATTCATATCACACACCCTATGGCTCTTGCTCAAGACACTAAGCAACAACGCTCTGGTGGCAGTTTGCCATAAGATATAAAATAATAAAAAGTTATTTTAATTGTTAAGTCACTGCTGTTTACTGTTTCTTCTCTCCTCAAAGGAGACCATTCCACATTAAGGCATCTTAATAGACAATAACATCCATATTGCACAACTCATTCAAATGACTAGCCATGCATATGGGATAGATAGGCATAACAGTACTTACAGACGAAGCAGATATTGGCAACTTGCTCTGCTCTCAGAATGAATTATTCACATAAACACAGTAAATATTAGATCCCTGAGGATACTGCAATGTTTTTCACTCGAACAGCAATTACCTGAACTGCACGTGTCTGAATTCATTTGCAAGGCCATCCTAGTCTGAGGTTTTAGATGAATATACAGTATTTTTTCTTTAGTTATTACGACAGGCAAGTTTGCACAGAAGATTTTAATGTAAAGAACAATATTAAAATAATATTCAATTATTAATCTGACATACATTTAAATCTTATTGGAAGGTAGCAGATGATGTCCATTTTCAGATACTACAAATTAAAATTACAAATTAAAAAAACCCCAAACCCTCCAGATATGAGGTAATCATGGGATACTTTCTTTAACTGCTCCTACAATTTTCAAGCATTACTGTTCATTGTAGGAACGTGTAATGTCATTTGAAAAATTTGTCAATGAAAAGGGAGCTTATGGCTTTGCAGATCCCTCAAGACTGTCTTTATTTCTTCCTTACCAAAAGTTGAGAAAAAGATAAGCAAAGGCCTCACAGGCATTCCGCTTCATACTAATGGCAGGTACTACTAAGATCACGAAGCCACACTCTTACACCAGGTAACTAGAGGGATGAAGGAGAACAAACCAGGTTATGTATTTGTTTAGTAAAACAGGCTTTGTTTGGATATTTTAACTTCAGTTTGTGTAACGGATATACCAGATGGCACCAGATACATATGGGACTTCATTTTGGCGTGCATATTAAAGAACAGTGATTTAAAGGTGGCCATAAGGAAGGCTAAACATGGACACCACCAGAACTATACCTCCAGGGTTTTTACTCACATATTAGAAGCAGCAACTTTATCAGAGAAAGCGTTTTCTAACCAGCAATTGCTTTCTGTGCAAAACCTAGACTATGGAACACACATTTAACAGATGAATAGATCATCTGAGATCTTTCAGATTAGCAAGGCTTTGCGCTTCACTGCTCATGCTAAAGTATCTGTTTTAGAGGAGTCTATATAACTAATTCAACAACACTATAAGAGATCCTTCAGTCTGCTTAGAGGATGTAGGATTTTCACTGTATGATCTAGCAGAGGAGACAAGACAATGTCCCAGTCAGTCCTGGAAAGCTGCTGGAAGAAGTTGACCTTTCAAAAAATAGAGATGACATAACCTAAAAAGTTCAGCTTTGAGGATTTACTAGAATGCAGCTACCGGAGATGCCACATCCAAAGCAGATGCATCAAACCAGAGCTTCACATGAGCAAAGGCTGGCCAGATCCACCTTATTGGCCTACTAGCGGGCAGTCTCGTGTCAAAGCTAGGCAGGCTTTCTGGACACGTGTGCCTGAACACAATCAGAAGATGATTCTGAGACAACAATCAGAAGCATAAGAAGCCACATTGAAATATAAATAACGAAGTGAATGCTTCCACTTTTGTGTCTAATAAATACACCATCATTTAAATACACAGTCTTTTAGTTGACATGCATAACCATGAGAAGATTGCTATTCTTTTCCTGGCTTGTGCTACAAGAACTGTTGTCCTATTATTCAACTCACCCTTTACAAATTGATGCTTTTAGCACAGGTACTGAACCGTGCTCTCATTTCAGATGCTAGCTCCATTTATTAAGTCTAACTATCTCCATTCTTTTTAAACACCTCCAGATAAACTACAAGAGTTTAATATTTCTTCTTCTGACTTTTCAAAGCAAAGCATAGTAGAAACTGAATAACTATTTTAAGAGACAATGTGCTTTCCCAGTGTCTTTCCACCACATACCGGGTGCTAACAATTATGGTTAACTCAATGGTTATACCATTCCATGACTATCTGTCTACACATTCCTCAGAGTACGAATTCAAGCAAACAAAGAATTTTTAATGTCAGAAGAACTCGGACAACTCCATCTCCCAGGTAAGTTTGTCATTTCTGAAGCTCAACAGTCTCACCATCTCCTCAAACACTGACAGTCTGCAGAAGCTGTATCTGGGGATGAATGAAAAGGCTCTGCTGGCACACAAAGGACTTGCGGTAACGTACCATTATTCCCTCTCTTCTCCTCTTCCCCTCCCCCCCCTAGTTCTCATATTTGGATTACTAACTTCACTGCAGCTTCTGCATAGCTGTGCTTCAGGATCATGTTTCAGGATGTAATTAGCCTTACCAAAAAATGAAGGGAAAATGCTTCAGTCATTTTATTTTCCGTGCATAAGCTACAACTTAGGGTGAAATCATTGCTGTAAATGGACAAAGGAAAATTTTTCCATGCTAAAACTTCGAAAAAAAGGTTTGCTGCTTATAGATTATAGGCTATACAGGCAGGAGTGGATTAAGAAAATACGAATTGAAGAAAAAAGTTCTAGTTTGAATAAATGTTTTTATGTTAAGGTTACGCTTGCCAAATGTATTATCTCTGTAAAATAATAAATCTACATTAAAATCATGCCACCTCAAAACTAAATTTTTAAAAACATAAACCAGAACTGAATAAGAGACACATTTTTCATGTCTTTTGAAAACACTCCATTTTCCTGTTCCTTATGCAACCAACTGTAAGTACTGAAAGAGAATTTCCAGCTGTGCCTTGTCAGCCTACGGACCAAACATATTGTGCTGCTTTTCATTTTCCTTAAGTGAGCTTTTTAGTTCTCCGAGTAACAGTATTAGCTGATTCTCTGCACACAGAACAGAACAGCGCTTTGTCCCCAGGGAAAGCAGCTATTTCAGACTTAACAAAGGAATCATCTAACGTGTTTCAACAATCCCTACTGTTTCTCTGTTTGTTTTAAAGATATCACTGTGATTTTGTTTCATTTGCAACCGGAGACTAAATGACACCAAGCAGAATCTGCTGTTAGGTTAGATTACAAGGTAAAATGTTTTAAATTTTAAATTACTGCTTAAAGCATGGTGTTGAATGGCTTAAACGACATGTTAACTTTGCAAATATCTATGAAATAATATTAGCTATATTTAGCAATACTGAACATAAATGCTTTTCTAGATAAGTATGCAATACCAGTTGATCTGTTTTTTGTTTGGTATGAATGTTTGCCATGCACTTCAAGCTTAAACTAACTGAAAGTGCAATTAGTTTTGCTGGTATGGCTAAATGTAACTCCTTTCTATGCAATAAATTTAAAGAAGAGTATGTGAAAAATCTCGGTAAATCACTTTAACCCCTGTGTATCATGAGAAATAACCTTGACATCTTAGAAACATGTTTGAATTTAGGCTGACTAGATAAAGATAGGTTATTAAATAAATTCTGATATGCTGGTATTTTGAAAGGGTCACTACTTTAAAAATTAACTATTTCTATTAATATAATAGCAAAATGACAGATACGTAACTTTCTGAAGATAAACATTTTGAAAGCTACAAACTACTGAACACATTTCATGATAAAAGTAAAGGTAATACATATGATGCATGATCTAAACATTTAGGGGTAAAATTAAAAAAGGTATAGCAATGCATCCATGTTGATAGTATCTGGCAACACAAAGATATAATAATTTCATTATATTAGCTATCTATAATTTTATTTTGATATGTAATAATTTATTACAAAAGTCGTAGAAGTTGAACAGGTTGAATTTTCCCCAAATTAAAAGTTGGCTGGCACTATACCAAATATAACTTCCTGATAGATAAGCAGAGGATTCCAGTCATGGGCAGTAAAGGCCCAATGCATTTAAGGCCTCTTTCTTGTATGACATTCACAATTTGGGCCTTAAAATGTGAGACAGCATTTACTAAATAAGCCAAGGAAAGAAACTTAGAAATGTAGCTCAGTATTTTGCATGTAAGGAACAGCATTTGATTGAAAGTAGCAGTACTAAGCTTTCGGTACTAAAGAGTTAACTTGGTGTGAAAATATAGCATATGAACTCACATATATGTACAGGATTAGTTTATACAGGCATATTTTTTGAGGGGCTTTTTTCTGGTTTTTTTTTTTTTTTTTGTTTGTTTTGTTTTTAATTTTCTATTTTATGAAAACAAGTTTCCCTTTAAAATAATTGGTTTTACTATAGAGTTTTACTCTGTATTGTAGTTAATAGCAAAACTCTGAGACATCTTTTGTACAGTAAACATAATGTAATTCATCCTATATTATTCCTGACTTTTAAGAATACATGCATAGAGAATGGAAAGTATTTCAGTCATGCCATTAAATGCCTCTGGTCATAGGAAGAAAGGGTTAAATGTTCAAAAAGCAGAAGTGTAATGTAGCACTATTGTAACTACATAGCTATGGCATTATAATAAAGTATACTATAAAAACATATGACCATAATTAAGATGTCACTAACTCAACAGAATGAATACACATGTTTAAGACTTTTCTTTGTATATTCAGTTTTCCCTAAGGGCTCTTTGTGTGTTTCATTCAAACTTGCGGAACAGAAGTTTACTGTGTAATTTTATAGCCAGTTATTACCATGCAAGAAAGTTAGAAACCAAAAACATTAGGTCATTTGTCCTGCAAGCTGAGGTACTAAGAAACAAGCACTTTCTGAAAAACGACAGACTTCAAGAAGGCAGACAACAAGCTTCTGCATCTATTTGATATGTTAACTAACAGTAATTTCTGTAAATAAAAGGCCAGTATGAAGCTTATATAGCATTTTGGAATAACTGATTTCTAATGGGTAGAAAGCAGTAAACTAAAGTCTGGATTAATTTCAGAACCCTGCAATTACATGAGACGTTACGTGGATTTGTCGAAGATGCATCTCAAATTCCCTTCATATGGGAATAAAATATTAGCTTAGCTTAACAAAATCACACAAATTAATACATACATTTGCTATAATATTTTTAAATTAAAATAGTTGAACGTAAACCCTACAATATTAGAAATAAGTAAAAGCACACTGTTTCAAGCTTATTTACTGCCAACTTCCCATTTAAAAGATACTATGAAAATTATGCCATGGAAAGCATGAAAAACATACAGTCAATCACCTGCCTTACTTTAAAGAAAAGTTAGGCAACTTGTACCAAAAACTTGACCTATTATATAAATCAGACAACACCAAGATGCACAAACTTTTAAAAAACATCTGATTCACGCAAAACCACAGTTCAAATTCCTGAAATAATACTATCCTGTATTTATACCCTATAAGTAACTGTAATAAGTCTACAAAATGAAAGCCTACATATAAAGCCAGACTGATGAACATTAAGAAAAAGCATTTTTTAATGCCCTCAAGACTTCCTTAGAGATAAACCATGGACATAGTCTAAGCCTTGTCTTGGACACAAAGACTAAGTGCTCTAAGTCTCAAGTTCTTCTCTAATTCTCAACATCACAAAGAGTACTAGTGTCTTCAGACTCTATCCTCTCAGTTAAAATAGGCCACATGACAAGAATTCTTCCTTTTTGAAAGAATTATGCCAACAGAGCTATGACAAATCATTAAGAACTTTGGACATGCACAGACTTATTTCCACACTGATACAGCCATTGCTGGATATGCTTTCTATGCGTACTCCTGAATCTTGACTGCTCTGTTTTGGAATGCCACCTATTGGTGACAGTAAATGTAATCTTTCTGTCAGAAATATAAGAAGGCTCAAGACATACAGTCATTTTGAATTTCTTAGAAAGTAAGTGCAGAACACAACCTGTTATAGATCAATCTTTCTGGACTACCTACGCTTAATGAAAACTTCCACTAGATAAAGCAGGTGTGGGATGTCACAAATAGTGCTATTGTGATCAAACTACCAAAAGGTCTCCTCTACTGCAGAACCCAAAAGATTCTGTTAAAGAGGAGGATGGCAGAAATGGAAGCAAACGTAACATCTCTTTTCATCTATGGTGAAAAATACCTTGCACAGAAATGACAAAGCAAAAGCATTTGGGGCAGAATATCAGAAATTAGTTGGGCATTTTTCTGTTACTTTGCCATTCCCACGTTCAGAAGTTACAACAACAACCTGAAAGAAATATTTGCAATCAAAAAAGTGCAGAAACACTTTACAGCTCTCAGGAACACCCTTACTGGAAGCAGTAACAATTACAAAACTACAAATGCATGATGGCACTGCAAATCTAAACTACCTTTTAAAATGCAACCCCAAATACAAAGCTAGCACCTCTTTAGATGCATTATTAGTTTTGATTGAAGAAGGTACTTCTAAACACAGTTTGTCTCATTCAGCGGTCAGCTGACTAGTTGGACTCGATGGGATGATTGGATGTTTGACTCCATTGATAGCTGGACTTGATTCTAATAATAATTCTGTGTGATTCCATGATTCTGATAAAATAAAATATCCTTCTATCCAGCAGTATACTTGAATTTGACTATTGTCCTTAAGGGCAGAGAACTACAAAAATAAAATTGCTTACTTGAGCTCGCACATGGCGGTTTCTTACCAAGAGGAAGCTTGGTCATATTGACCTACCATGTATTGGTCCACCTGCTTTGAAAAGTGCACTGTATGACTGACCTAATCCTAAAAGCTCTCTAGGTATCTAATTTTCCTGTTTTTTCCTATTCCAGGATACTCTGAGACACACAAAGACATGCAGGCTACATCATTAGTCTATTATTTCCTGCTTGTCTCTCTGTGCCTTGATTTTTGTCAAAATGAAACTACTGCACTTCTCAGGAGGCAAAGGAGAAGAATGCACTCCAGAGGATTGAGAAGCTCCTCAGCAGAACACAGGTCCCCAAGGCAGCCAAGGATGAAGCTTCCAGCTCCTGTTGCTGGAGTACTCAGCATACCTCTTATTAACATTGATGACGGTGTTATGGGAGTATTTGACTCTCTCGTAGGTTTGGGTGGACATGAATCTAGTTACAGTGTCTTACCAGGTAAGAATACAGCCCCTCTCCTACTTAGAGTGGGCCCATTTTTCTCTCGATTTCAAATGAAGCGCATAAACTCATGAAAGCTTTATTTTAGCTCTATTTGCAACAGATACTGAAATAAACCCCAATTACCTTTTTGCCAACCTACTTCTGTTGCCTTTTATAATAATTTTGTAGTTAGCATATGAAGCTTTTTAATTGCCTATGCTTAAGCCTTACAGAGAATCCTGCTTTACCATGTAACAGTAGTATTTTCTGCATTTTTATTTCATTATAACCTATAAAAATTTTGTTGGGCTATTCTCATAACTTCAAACATGTAGCAAGTTTGAAGGCCATTTTAAAGAATTTCTTGCTCAATAGCTCTCCTAAGTCAATTAGTGTTTCACTAAGGCCCTAATACCAGTAACACCAGCAGTGTTACTTAAAATGGATTTACGTTCTTATGATTTTTTATATTTTTGAAAAGCAACATTCTTACTATGTGTACATGCAATATTTTGGGAATAACTCTTTATTTTGTAAATAAATCAATAACACACAATAACAGTTGCAATATGAAACTTACATTACAAACAAGACCCTGAAGATGGAAACCTAAACTAACAGAAAAAAAACCCACATTCAATACAAGATCACTCTATTCTCCATCTATATCAAGAACCTGGATTTATTTAAAAGTTCAACAGTATGATTTAGATAAAACTTGCCTTTTTCGTGATCTAGAGGTTTTCATGTTGCTGTACTAATATGTACTTTATATTTTTGATGGAGACGTAGGGAAGAAGATTTGATGTCTTATGAAACAAACCAACAAACAAGCGTAATTTCATTGATCTTTACTGAAACCTGCCTTGGTAATCATAACAGGCCTCTCTACGGTCTCCTCAAAGAACACAAGACAAGAGAGGGATTGAGAACTGCTAGCTGTTAAGTGTCTCTTTGCCCCTTAGTGCAGCAAAGGAAGAGAACTCTTGGCATTAGGATGTTTGTGATTTTGTGTTCAATGTCACAAATGGGAAATCGCAACTCACAAAACAGGAAATGAAGACCCACAAGAGTCTAAAAATCAGACAACCATTCTGAAGATAAGAACTACTGCATACTACTGTCAGTATTTTTCAATTTTGAAACCCCAATTATTAACCAATCAAAAATTGTTTGTTACTGGAAAAGATGTTATAACACTTCATTTCTTCTCACAGAAAGAGGTTCAAAAGTTGAAAAAAAGACACCGAGATGTTGTGAGTAACTAATATAGGGTTGTGTCTGCTCTATAGCTAATAAATATAAAGACATAGGTACTTCCATTCCAGCACCAAGAGATCACACACTGAGTAAAATCATCATATGCAATTTTATAAGAAAAAAAAAAAAGCGCCCTGATTACTACTGGCTACATAAAATGATAACAATCTATTTTTACAAGCAAAAAGTTAAGCCTTCTAATGTGTCACACAAGAGACATGACCACAAGGTTAATAGGTCTCAACTTAAATGGCAAAACATTTTTCAGTCACAGTTTCTTAACAATTACTATTTGTTGTGAGTCTTTACTTTCAGAAAGGCTGAACCATGTCAAATCAAGTATTTTTAAGTATGGGGTTTTAACAGGAAAGCTAGTAAGACTCTTGACTTTAGCATTTCTAGTGTGTACTACAATATTACTGTTAAAATATATACTACTCATGTCAACCCTTTAATTTAAAAATACTTTTAAAATTAAACAGAGGAAAATACCACATAAATAGCATACACTTAATGTAAGATATTCCAGGCTGTCTGTCAGAGATCATCAGTCATGCTGAAATAATGCATAGTTCTTCCCCCCTCCCCACCCCATTTGTTTCTTTCTATCTGGACTTGCATCCAAAAGCTGAGCTAAAACCACTGAACTCATTTTATTTGGAACTCAACACTGAATTTACACCATATTTCCAAAGGTTAAAAGTCCTGTGCTCATCTGCCAAAGACTTCAACCACAAGGTATTTTTCAGTCTAGCTTTTAAAGTTCAAAATTTTTTCAAGTTAACGTCAGATTTGGAAAAAACAGAGCCTATTAAATAATAGAACACTATTATTAATCGTGCTTCAGAACAGAAGAAAACAATCCAAAACTTAATTTTCATTCTCATAGCTACTTATTTCGCTATTAGCTTCAAAACAATTTACAGATATCATATGCAAGATGAAAATCAACAGTTTAAATAGTGGTTTAACAGTAACCAGACATATCTCCTTCCTCCATATAAAAATCACGTGACCCATTTAAATTAAATCAATCAGTTCATCACAACATAACAGAATTTGCAGTCTTTCGTCCTTTATAGACTACATTCTATCCATTAAGCAGTGCAGAATAGGATGTACACTGTTGCACTCTTTCTAATATCTCTTCAACTTCACTTATCCCTGCTTGTACCATCATACTGAAGTTATTCAGTGAACAGGAAGTTTGTGGAGCATTGCAACACAGTTTTAACTCTGCCTCCTAGGGGTTATGCGAATATCAACAGAGTGCCAAATAGCAGTTCTGCAACACAATAAAAGGGTACCTCACCTCTTTCCCTTTAAGCGCACACACTTGTTCTGTCTTTTTAAGTAACTCATGCACACAGAACACAAGATAATTTGTTAAAGAAGTCTGCAGAGGCCAAGGCCTGATAACCCATATCTTTATGCTTATTCAGACAAGATTTGCACTAACTTCAGATACAGTCCAGTAGCTAGGACAAAATAAAGAATTTAAGGAAGAACAGAAGAATTTCCGTCTCAAGCCAGGTATGTTCCTCTGGAACAGCTGACATTTTATTGTTTAACATGAGAAAGTGTGGTGTTCTTTTTGTTTCCTTTGGAGATTATTTAAAAGAAATATTGTGGCTTCCTGGCAAGCACATAAAAACCAGAAGTCAGGATCTAGCAAACAGCTGGATTACAGATACCTGGGTAGAATGACAAGGGACTTACAGCCAACTAACATTTGGCCTGGGCTAACTCATCTCCTCCTTCAGTTAACATTGCTTGAGTTGATTGAAGCACGAATTTATACGGCTGAAATTATGCATACATATCCTGGATCTTTGGAAAAACAAGATGCAACTGTTGAAAAAGTTAATTTCTCCCCCTTTCCATCCTGAGATTAACTTAAATCAAAAGAATAGTTTTTAAAATAAAATATAAGGAATACAGAGGAGCATCCAAACAGGATGATTCTGGTAATTTTTATGCTAGAAAACAGGTTCATATCCCATGGCCTTTACATAGAAGGGCAAGGGAATCTCTTTGTTATGAAGCTGAGAGTAGGACTGCCTTGAAGGTCTTTGCAAAATGCCTGATTTTGTGTCAAATATTAATTCCAGGTCCATTTCAAAGCAAAATGTCTTGTCAGGATATTTACAAACTATCCTGAATACTTTTCCCTTTAAAAGTGAACAAGCAAGCATGGACGAGGGCAATGTGTGGGAAAACAAATCCTACAAGCAATCCTTCCAAAGATAACTTGTTTATTGCAAATGAAAGTCTCTCTACATGTAAATTCAGTTAGGATAAGATTTTTCCACTGCATTAGACAATCTTCATCTGAAGGAGGAAGTTGAACCAAATAGAAAAAAAAGGAAATTTTTATTTATACGCAGGAAAGTACAAAGTAACTTCTAAATGGGTTTTCAGCTTGAAATAAACACTTCAGGATTGCACTCTTACATTAATTAGAAAGAGGAAAAGGAAGATGTGTAGGGAATACAGATTCTCACCAGATTCAGAGGTACGCTCAAAAATAGGAAAACAGGATGAAGTATCCCAACCTTGGCTTTCCTTCTCTTAAAAGACCAACAAAAAAAGTGTCATGCTAAAGTACAATGATCATCCTGAAGTCTGGATAAGAACTGGCCCAGGAAACTTTTGCTGAAGTAGACTCCTTCACTGGAAGGAGAGAGAGAGACATGGAATAGTTTCCTTCACAAGTCTTCACGCTCTCCAAACAATTTGCTTATTGAATATCTGAGTATAGCTTACAAAATAAATTACTTCTACATTTCTTTCTGAAAACTGAGATTGGTACCCTAAGGAAATCTCAAATTTTTTGTAGATTCATGTCCAGAGCTTTTGGAGACAAAGTAGTTGTACAAGTTGTTCAAGCTTGATACTTTCCTAGCAAAGAGTTTTTTTCAGATAAAGCAAGTTACAGGGAAAAGGTGTTTGCCATCTTACCAGTCATTACAGAATGGACTTTACTTCCATTAAGACTATGAACAGTCACGATGAAGTGAATATTGTTACTACTAATAAGCTGAAGAAAATAAACTTATGAAAAATAGGGAATAAGATACTTGGAATAGGGTCTATTTTACATATTTTCAAAAGGAGAACAAAACAGTAGTGCTTCTTTCCGAAGTTTTAAATAAATGTTGTTGGTTTTATTTCAGTTTAAGCTATTTAACTCCAATTTTCTATTTTCTTTTCTTAGGAAAGAAGGGGCACTGCACAGCTAATGGGATGATTATGTATGATAAAGCCGTCTGGTCTCCCAAGCCCTGCATTACCTGCCTCTGTTCAAAAGGAGAAGTGATATGTGATACAACCATGTGCCACCCTCTGAAGTGTCCCCAAACTATTATACCTGCAGGAGAATGCTGCCCAGTTTGTTCTGATACTGGTACAGTACACTATATTTTTACTATTTTAAAACTAACTCATGCAAAACCTAACATAAACGCTACATTTAAGGATATCAAAGATTACAAGGTGCACCTTATCCTTTCATGGAGCAAACAAGTCCTGAATTATATGATAAGAGCAGGTCTTCATAATTTCTGCTCAAGTTGACTTCAGTTTCTTAGAGTACACTGGCTGTTAGATGAGTTTGACATAATATTTAAAGAAAAGAAGATGTTAAGTATACAGTAGTAGAGATAATTAGATTTTAGAAGTCATGTTGATTAAAACAAACTCCTTTTATTTGAATTGCTTGTTATGTGAGTAAAAACTGCACTTTGGTAATGGAGTTAATACATTTCCCTGGTGAGCTCCCCACTTGCAGCCATCTCTACACCTGACAGTCCCTTGCACAGGAGAACAAGTCCTAACCTTTGTGAATTTTATTCAAATTATCTTCCTCCCCCTCCCAGACACATTCTTTTTCCTCTTTAGACACCACCATCAACAAAAAAAACTAATTAATATATTAGTTCAAAAAGGAAAATAATGAAGACTATATTAATCTTTCCCCCTTTTTGTCTGGAGTTGCAATGAATCATACCTGTCCACAAACTGTTCTGTATGGTTGGCTTAATCATTTCTCAGTCGAAGTGTATCTCTTCTGTCAAGCAGCAACATAAGACCATATTTTAATTCTTTCAAATCATATTCTAAGGGAAATACTATTCTTCTATAGTTACCATATTTTTCCTATAGGAGGGAACAATGTTTACTAAAACCTTAGTTTCATATCTTCTTATCAGACAATTTTTTCTTTGTTCTCATTGTCTCTGTTTAGCCTCCTCTTTGGATTCAAGTATTATTTCACGGGATGACATAAGTGAGTTTTCTGGTGATTCTCCAGAACCCAATGACCTTGACAACATCAACATATTGTCAGCAGCTTCTCAAATTGAAAAAGATGAGCTGCTTAGAACAGAAGTGGTGGAGTTTAAAGAGAAAGAGGGTCATAAACGGGGTGAAAAGAAAAGAAAAAGGAAAGGTAAAAAAAATCGACGGAAGTATAAAGCTTATCACAGAGAAAAGAAGCCTATCACAAGAAAGGGAGCTGCAGATGAAGAAATACAATATGAAAGTGATGAAGATGACAGTACTTTCAGAATGCCATCTCATTTCCCAGTTCCTGCTCCACCCATAGAAGCTCCTCCTTTGCCATCTGGATGTTCCACCTCGGACACCACAGTAAGCTGTATTAATGCCAAACTAACACAAATACCACCAATCTCAGATCCAGATCTAACAAGCCTAGACCTTACAGGTAAATAATGGGTCTACTCTACACGATTTTTTGCATGAAGTAATATTACCCATTCTCAAATGCACTCAACAGTAGCATTAACACTTTGTTGTTCCTTATTATAGAAATGTATTAGAATGAATTTTACAGCTAAGCCTCTAAAACAATAAATTAAAAATGTTACATTTGCTTACTAGTGCTTACATATTAATATGAATATATCTACATGCAATTATTGTACATAATACAACCATTTTCGTAACATATTTTTCATGTACAATACTACACAACTCAGACGCATACTGTAATTCATAACTCAAACTATTTTCTTTAATTCTGTCCTAGGAAATAGTATCACCACTATCTCAGATGAAGCATTCAATGGGATACCTAATTTGGAATGGATTGATCTGAGTAAAAATAATATTACCTCTCCTGGCATAGGTCCACAAGCATTCAAAGTAAGAAAGCCCAACTCTTCTACTCTCCTATGTCTAGTTATTGCTTAAAGGAAAGTTTTTTTCTGCTTTTCAGTCTATGGATCTAAACCACTTTGCACCGAGTATGAGTAACCATCGTATAATTGCAACACAGTTAAACCTGGCTATTTCAAGAAATCTCTTGTCATAATCAGGAATATCTAGAGATTTTTGAATGACATTCACCAAGTACTAAATGTTAAAATAAGAGACAATTTTCTGATATTTTATCAGTTGCAGTTGACAGATTTCAGAATTGAAGGGTCATATTTCCATTAACACCTGGGATACTCAGGCTCAACATTTGTAAATTTACATGTATCATCTTTCTAACTACATTAGCTCTGTAAAGCTTATGCTCTTGGATTCCCCAAAAGATCTGCTAGTGCCAGGTCTTGCTATAAAAATCCACTCAAAAGAGTTGAGTGTCATTGTATTCTCAGTTAAAATTAACCTAAAAACAGTTCTGTGGCTTCAATTTTTTTCATTTGTGAATATTACGATCTGGAACATAATGTAATCAAATAGCGTATACTAAATACAATAGCAGATCATGTAATCAGCTGTATGCTTATTGTGGACTACCTTTAATGAGAAATTTTCAAGCATAGTTGCTTACTAAAAGAACAGCTTTCTCATAAAATAGTCCAAGAATCTTTCTATATTCAGCCTTTTTCTTGCTTGGGGAATTTACATGGTAACAGGCGATTCAAGTGCACCTCCATATCCCTCACTTGAAGACAGAATAGTCCCATAATAATTTCTCATGCAAGCAAGTACGTAGAGGTAGTAATTCAAGTGTGGAGGTAAGGCATCAAGGCCTTGCTTTTTCAGGCAAGATGCATACAAAAAGCATATGAACACCAAATCAAATCACTATGGGATGTTTTTAGTTTTGTTTCCTGCCATATGCTATCAGTCTTTTTGTAGGACTCTCTGTACACCACTTCCCTCCCTATAACATGAAGAGCTTTGGCTAATTTCAAAGGATTTCAGTTCCTCCTGTGAACTATGAAATCAAAGTGGATGGAAAAGACAGACCAGGAAGGTGTCTCAATCATGAAATAAATTTTAGTGAGGCTTACATCATACCAGGCAGTTAAGACAAAACTGGAGGAAAGCAGGCTTCAGTGGATCCACTGCTAAGACAACTCCACCTTTTTTTAAGAAATGCTCACTACTGCACGATTACTGACGTGCATTTATCAAAATTAAGCTATGATACTTTTTCATACAAATTTTTAAAGCTGTTTGAAGTCATAAAAATCCTAGGTCACTGAAAAAGGTGCTGCCATTATGCTTGAGTAAAGTAAATTTGCTAACCTACAGAAAACCATCAATTTGCTCACAAATGAAGAGTATAAATGCATAATCTATAAATGTATGTAAGTTGAACTAAATACTGCAGTACTGTAGTAAGGTAATACCTACATGACTCCAAAGACAGTAGCAGTAATACCAATAATTACGATTAGATAACTGCAGGATGGCCATGTGGAAAGTTGATGTGCTCAATCAGGCTCTTCTGATTACACAACATTAACGAGCATCTTTGTTATTATTTAGCGTAAAGAAACCAATTAATTAGACTGATAGGAGATTTTTTTTTTATTTAAAACACTGGATACTAGTGCACTGCTGCTCAAGAACTTTAAAATGTGTGTGTTTATGAAAATGTTAACTATGATTATACTATATGTATTAACCATATATTTTACACCTTGATAACCTAAGTTCTACTCTTCATCCCTACGATTAAGATCCTGAAAAAGCTAAAGCGTTTGTATTTGGATGGAAATATGCTGGTACATATTCCCTCTGAATTGCCATCAACTTTGGAAGAGATAAAAATAAACGACAACCACCTTCATGCCATTGATGAAGACGGCTTACAAGGTATTTAGTAAACTAGTATCAATCATATGAAAAGATTAAAATAAATTTGAAAAGCAGAATCTTTAACCAAATACATCTGGTTTGACATAACCAGAAAAAAAATTTGTTAACTTTTAAGTGCCATGTTTTCAAAAGGCCACAAAAGTTGAAAGATTTGCATGACAAAGTCTTTTAAAATTACGTTTTTTCCTTCTTATGCAACTGCTACTCTCCCAAAGAAACTTGTATTTAAGGTTAACAAGTACAGATGGATTTGAAGTATGTTGAAACTACCTACTTTCCTGACGCATAACCTAATCACTTTATGTGTGGTGAAACTATATTAATTATTTTTTAAATTGCATGAAAGTGGGCCGATACAAAAAAAAAAAAGGTACCTTCCATGTCATAATTTGACTGACTGTTTTCTCCCTGTCCTGCCAAAAGGGTCCCCACTGAGACTGGATCAGTTTAGTGATACAGCTCACTATGGAGCAATACAAATACTTGTGCTAAGACAAAACTTAGGCTGATGGCTGCAAAAGCCTTTTAGTTTAAAATTATCAAACTGCATTGTTCGGAGGAGCTACACAAAGCTTCTGTAAAAAAAAAAAAGTTATTTAGATTATTTGTGAACTTATTGTTATGAAATAGAATTTCCTGCTTATATACATAGATCAACATTGGTTTCTACTGTGACCTGCATTTGGACAGCTGAGGAGAAGGAACAGTATAATCCCTGAAGGGTTCTCAACACAGTATGGCAAGTGGTTGAGAGGAGAACAGCAGGGAGGGGAAGACAGGAACCCAAAGAAAGAGTAACATGCCCATAGAGATCCTTGGGCAACCGCACAAGCGTCAGCACCCAGAGTATTCCAAACACCATCTGCACATAACCATGAAGTAATCAGGCCTAAAGGGTAGCACTATCTTCAAGTCTTAACAGCTGCCTTCTTTTCATTTCTAAGTGGGAGAGAAAGCTATAAATAAAGCTCTAGTCAAGCTCGGAAGTTATACAAACTAATAAACAATTTAATTCTATGATTATGAGATAATAAATGAAAATCCTTTCAGTATGTTTCTTCATTGCTGCGAACTGATCTGAGTAATGTTTTAAGACGGTTAAATTTTAAACACGCATTTTAACAAGATAGGAGATGGCATTAACTAACAGAAATTCCAACTTTCTCTCCCCAGATTTAAAGAACTTGGTCACCCTGGAATTAGAAGGAAATAAACTTAGTGAAGCAAATGTCAGTCCTTTGGCCTTTTATCCTTTGAAAAGTCTCTCTTATTTGCGACTGGGACGAAATAAATTCAGAATTATCCCACAAGGTCTTCCTGCCACTCTTGAGGTAAAAACAAAACAAAACCAACCAAAAAACCCTAAAACAAGAAAGTTTCATTTTTCCAGACATTTTCTTCTTTTTTTTTTTCCTACTTACTGCCTTACTATCACCAGGTAGAGATAAATTTAAATTTTATACATTTGTTTCTAGGTATACTAATAATTTTTATTCCTAAACTGTTATTTCTTTTTTT
>VZSZ01009302.1:82307-118144 GCA_013398815.1 Ibidorhyncha struthersii | reverse complement strand
TTTTTTTTTTAGGAATGCTATCTGGAAGGTATTTTCTTCTTCCTTTTCAATCTGTCTAGTTTCATTCCCTGCTTACCTCAGTCTTTACTTCAGTGATAATTATTGCTAGCAATTAATTTCCCCACCTCTCCTTATTTTATCTTTCCTTTTGCTCTTTCTCATTTCAGTGTCCTTGTATTTATTTCCTTTTGTCCTTGGGGTCTTCCATATTCTGAAACGTGAGGAGGAACAATATCATTTCTATAACATTAGCTGGTTCTGCAGCTACTGCCTGCAACTTTACATCAGCCCAACATTCTCCACTACCCATTTACTCATACATTACGTTTTTTTTTTTGTTTGTTTGTTTTTTTTTTTTTTTTTTTTTTTTTGTTTTGTTTGTTTCCTTGATGAAACAGTGAACACCTGGCAAGTTTTTCTACATTTCATATGCTTTGGGAACATTTAATTTTAAATCAACACCTAATAAATTTAGAAGCAATGATTTTCAGGCTACGAATTTGCTTTTCTCTTTTCCCAAAGCCTTCCTCTACAGGCCCTAAATTCTATTTCAGGTTCGACATATATTTTAGTCATTGCTCCATTTTTATTTCACATCGTAATTATCCTAAATTACATGCCATTATCAGGACCTTAATCTGTGTAAAACAGTTTTGACACATTGCAGACTCACCATTAAATTTTTTAAAACATTAACATTTTATGTTACTACAAATTTGAACGTTTCAAAGCTCACAAGTGCCCAGCAAAAATATTAAGAAAGCAGAACTCTTAATATTTTTCTCACTAATAGCTTTCCAAGACAAAAAAAAAAAAANCAAAACCAAAAAAACACAACCAAAACAAACAACTTCTTGTCAATCTCATCACTCTCACATTAAATACTCTTACACTGTACAGCTTCAGGCAAGACAAAAGATACAACTGGTTTTCCCTTTGATCTTTCAAAGCAATCTGTATTCTCACAAATGAGAAAACAAAGCAATTGCTTTGAAAAACTGTTTCTGAAAGTCACGCTACAGCTACAAACTGACTCTGACTCAGATTATTATTTCTTTATCCAGAACTTAACAGATATATCACGTAATAGCTACATCTTGCAATGGGAAAGAACAGCATATTTTGCTTTCACAAATTTTCTTTTCAAATGCACTTACAGGAGTTATACCTTGAAAATAATCAAATTGAAG
Source organism: Ibidorhyncha struthersii (assembly GCA_013398815.1). Taxonomy (NCBI): domain Eukaryota; kingdom Metazoa; phylum Chordata; class Aves; order Charadriiformes; family Charadriidae; genus Ibidorhyncha; species Ibidorhyncha struthersii. The sequence continues at coordinate 116,954 of VZSZ01009302.1, read as the reverse complement.
AAGTGTCAGAAATTTGCTTTAACCATACAAGAAACATAAATGTAATTGTGCTAAAACATAACAAATTAGAAGAGCACAGAATAGCACCTTTGGCTTGGATAAACCAAGAGTAAGTACAAATCATTAAAAGTATTATTTCTCTGTTATTAGTGAGTCAGATAATGAAATAAATATTTGCACTTCATTACTTTTAACTTGAAATTGTAGTTATCTTTTGATTTACTTGTTTTCCTTAGCTGATTTGTCTTGATTTCCTTTGCTTAAATTGTATAATCTAGGAAGTATTCAGTCAGCTTTAAAAGATACGTCAGATCTGTACCATATTAACATAAAAGTCTAAATCTTTTTTCCTGACCATCCAATCAAAAAATGAACATTAATTATCAATAATACTCCATACAATTATATGATAATTTGGTACTAATATATCATTATCTCACAGGTAATTTAACAATAATTGAATATTATCCTAGACTTATTTCCCATTAGATTAAAAATTATAGAAGTAAATAAGATGCAGCCACATTGTGTAAGAGAAGAATATAAGCAGAGCAAGCAATGAGAATGAAAGCAGCAAAAGATGGTACTGCTTTTGATTCTTCTGGTGAACGATTTGCTAAGCTACATAGGGTACCTTGCCATAATGTATCAGCTGCAGCCCTGTCAGCTGATTTCTGGATTTGTAAACTGCTTAATTTGAAAACAACCACAGTCTTACTAACAGCTTCTCTCATCTCTGGAAGTGAAGCACATTGGAACGATTCTAAAGAAGCCATTAACAAAACGCTTCAATTTCAAATGGGCTTCAGAACAAAATTTAAAAATCCATGTCAATGGAATAACCACTAAAGACCCAAGCTTATCATATGTTTTCCACTGTAACTCATTATTGCAATTCAGCAATGCTTATCAATCACAAATTAGTCCCTTGGGTTTCCCCTATTAAACCTTCTCTCTGTACTCATTGCTGTAGATTTCTTCCCATCAACAGAATCACTGTGCTTGATTGATCATTGGTGATTTCAATTCTTTTTCTTCCCAAAGTAATTATGCATGACCATGTTCCATAAAATGCATTCTGTTCCATTAACAGAAACGAATTTCCCTTCGAAATTTAGTTTCCCTGTAATCATGTTAAGCACTATTTTTTGTACAGAATTTAGCATTGACAGTGCAGTATGCTATAATGTTTTCATCCCATTTTCTTTCTCCTTCAATGCAGGAACTTGGAATCAATCGATCTCTCTTATAACAAGTTATATCATGTTCCCTCCTATCTGCCAAAATCTTTACTACATCTGATACTTATAGGAAATCAGATTGAAAGAATTCCAGGATACGTCTTTGGTCACATGAAGCCAGGGCTGGAGTATCTCTACCTGTCCTTTAACAAACTTACTGATGATGGAGTAGATCCAGTATCATTTTTCGGAGCATATCACTCTCTGAGAGAGTTGTTTTTGGATCACAATGAATTAAAGTCTGTACCATTTGGAATTGATGAAATGAGAAAATTACGTTTTCTAAGATTGAACAATAATAAAATAAGGTAATTTCCAAGCTCTTTGTTACATTAATAGCATTAAAATAACTGTCACAAGACATGCTATGTTTTAAGAACTTTTTACTTTTAAGTAAACCTTTTTTTAAAAAAATCTGAAGGAGCCAAATCCTATGTTTTCTACTGCTGTATTTCTGCATATGTTAAGAGAAAAGTGAGATTTCACCCTTCCTCATAGTTCTTGAAAATGCTCACAAAGATGCTGAGCACTGCTTGGGCCACACATCTGCTGGGGCAGCTACAATTTGATAGGCACAGCAAAGTACCAGCTTTTCTGCTCTTGGACCAGAGCCCAAACTTTTTACAAAATCACTGGAAGGAGTCACCAGCTGTTGCTGATCACTGAAAGTGGCCTTTTGGCAGGTTTTGGCCAGCCCCAGTTGTGAATTTAAGTTTTCATTCAGCAACACGTGGCAATACCTTCCTCAGGAAAACTAAGTATATAATATAAATGAGAAAACAATGCAAGGAGACAATTTCAAAAAGAATGACTTGTAAAAGTCCTCAATAAATATATTATTGAGAAAATTTAATGCACTGAATAAGTTAACATTTTCAAATCTCTGAATAAATAGCATCTCTAAAATGAATTATAAAGTTATGAGTTATCTTGAATAATTAAAATATATTTCCTCCCACAATGTCACAGGATGGTCCCTCCAGAACGCATCTGCAGGGCTCATATCAATGATGATGATGCTCATGAGAACAGTGAAGAGGAGAATGAAGAGTCACGCTTGGAACACATTCATCTTGAAAACAACTATATCAATACAAGACAGCTATCACCACATGCATTTTCATGCATAAGATCCTATTGTAGTGTTGTTCTTAAACCACAGAAGACCAAATAAAAACCCAGCTTTTGCATTGCAACCCCTATCACTATAAACACAACTTTATTTATTATCTGCTACTAACAGGTCTGCTTATTTCTGATTTAAACCCTTCTTAGTACTATAAATAAGATACAGTATATTATATAGTGAAGTAAGGTGTATTTCTTAGTATTGTTTCATTATCAAAACAGTAAATGTAAAAATAGAAGCTCAACATTATGTCATAAAGTTTTACTTCTATTGACAGAAATTCTACTTAAACACAATAGATCAAACTGTGCCCCCAGATACACCTCCACATGATCAGATTTTAGAAAATAATATAACCACAACCTCAACTTTGTCCTCTCTTATTCCATTAACTGAATTTAAAACATTTTAAATGGTACCATCAGCTTTAAAAGTGATACAAATAAAAGTCCTTCAGCTATGAACATTCTTGCAGTGCAAGAATGAAATTTCTTACAACATACACAGTACTGGATTTTCCACCAAATATTTTGCAGTGATAAATTTTCTTCCAACTGAAATTTCATGGAAAAAATGTTAAATTATTTCTTTTTGAGAAATGACCCTGAAAACTCATCAGATTCTGTGTTTGAATATGGGGAGCTAGAGGAATGAGCAATTAATTGCTATATGGATGCCTTTGGGGTTTTTTTTAAACAAAGTTTATGTGAAAGGGTTGTTTTTTTTTTTTTTTTTTTTTTAACTCAGAGTGGTAGGTCTCATTCATTTGTTTAATAGCTTGTTAGCTTTTTATACTGTGTATATATATAGGATCAGGATCATGTTGGCCATTTAGGGGACTAATTAGACTTCGTCAAAACTACAAAATATTCAGTTAGTGGTTATTTGAAAGCTTCTGGATAGTCATAAATGATCACTTCAGAGACAACGTTAAAAAGCAGTTTCAGTAATACATTTGATATGAATGTCTGCTTAGGTATACAATAGCGTTTACAAATAGATCTCTGTTTTCCTAGAAAGGACTTCAGTCTCTTGAAGATTTTTAGTGTCAGACTTGAAAGAAGAGAAGCATTTTTAATATTCTGCTCCAGATTTTAATATTATGTTCTTCCTCTAAAGTGGATAAAAATTTGATAAAAAATAATTTAAATAGTTTTAAATAGTTTTAAAGAACAATTTCAAGAAAAAATGAAAGTAATTCTAACAACTTTCATATTTCTTGAATTCTATGGTCCTTTCTTATAAGAGTAGATTGGTGGTAGGAAATTATTACAGATCACTGGCAAGTCATTATTCTTCATGCAACTACTTTCCACCTTCTCCTGAGCTGTTCTGTGAGGCATAAAAAAAATATGTACTCTGTTTTCTTCAGTACTATAAGTATGCTGCCTAATCATTTATTCTTCAGAATGGACTGGAGCAACAGATGAAATGGCTTAATACAGAGTTTGACTTTTTTAAAGGTGTATAAAAGCTGTAAGCAACAGCACAACCTTCTAAGGACACGTTAACTACTGAAGCATAACTTTATTGCCCTCACTCTGCAAGTGAAGGTTTCACTATGCATTTCCCACACATCCCAATCTACTGCCAACAGACATCTCATAGAATCAGCATAAACATACAGTTCACACAACATTTAAGCGAAGGATCTCCAAACATCTTTTTTAGCATATTATAGACAGTATATACTATCAACTCAGTTTTGTTTTCTCTGAAGCTATACAGTCATGACAAAAAAAAAAAATCACATTACTTTGAGATAAAGTTCTCTTTTACTCAAATAAACTATTACCTACAAGGCACAATGGTACTTCACCTGCAGTGAGTCAAAAGATAATGCATTTCTTGTAAGAAACAATCCTAAGATATGTGGATTTCTGTAAAAAGACTGCTCTGGGTATTCTGTTTGGTAAAGTATGGTCAGAAGACATACCTTAGTGATTTGCTAAGCTTGGTAAAGAACAGTGAAATCAACAGGCTGAGTTTTTACATACAATGTTGATTTGGGTGACTTGATGTCATTACTTGTGCACTTTCAACATTTCATTCCTTCCTTCCTTTTCACTTTGGCGAATATTCCTTTGTCTTTGTCAAACACCGTTAAGTTCCCGTTCTACTGTTTTGAGAGACTAAAAAACCCCTAAATTATTAAAATGAATACTTTTAGTCTATTGCTAAATAACTTCAGATTTACTTTGCAACACTGCTGAGCAGTGCTTTCAGAAGCTTTACTAAGTATTTTGAATACATGGATCAACCCAAGGAGGGATTTCCAGGTAAACAAGCTGCTGTATTACATCATTTTATGCATTCTTATAATAAACCTAAGCAAAACACCATGTATCGTTGCAATTATTTTCATTTAAATAGAATACTTTTATTATCAAAACATCCAGATTGATTTTATAAGACCCACTAGAAAATCTCAACTGGATTTACATGGGATAATACCGCTAAAATACAAATGACTAAAGGTTTATTGTAGCTATTAACATACTTTTTTTCTCCAATATGCACTTTTTCCACTTATAAGATACTATAAAAGTGAATTTTATGCAATTAATTTTATGCCTAAGATTTTTCCTTTGGCCATTTAGTACAATGGGTATCAAGCTTGCCTGAAAGTACACGGTGGTAAGCTGTTCCTACAAGAAGCACTTTATAACATAACATGATCTAAAATAACAATGCAAATATAATGCCACAGTAGTGAAACCGAGACTGAAGGAAAAACATTTTGGAACCAGAACACAACAGTAGCAGAGGCAGAAGACCAAGAAGAAGAAAGAAGCCAAGGGATGAAGGGTATGCAACAAACGGATGCTTACTCACTTAAGAAATACACGGGCAATTAAACTTGGATAACGTTTCCATATTTCAAATGTAAGCAGTTTAAGTCTGTTCACTCTTCAAAATTACCAACTACACTGGAAGTGAAATGGGCTTTCTTATAAAAAAATCCCGCTACTTCTTAAGAGTTCTATAACAGCCATTAGATATTCTTGTGGAATTGAAATAACTTGTTTGAACCTCGGTCATACTGGTCCTTTGAAAATTTCCTAAGTCTTACAGAAGTAGGCACCACTTGATTTTTTCAGTCGGAGAAGCAGCTCAATTGAGATATACTGGGAGAGCCTGCACATTATTCCTAGATAGGTGGAATAATGAGCACCCACAGAAAGACACTGTGTGCAAATCGGCAAGTCCCTGATGAGAATGTGGTTTGAGTAAGAAAACTGTTAAGCCAATCAAGCAATAATTTTGACAAACAATCAGATTTAGGTACATGCACAGAAGTACTCTCATTTCTCCTGTTCTCCAGGTGCAGATGTAGCTGCAATTTGTATTCACAGATGAATTCAAGACAGAGCAAGTTGTGAGATGCTAAGAATGCAGAAATGTCCCATCAGAATTTTTTTAACCATTTCAGAGAGGAAACTAGTTAGAATAGGGCAAAAATCTGAATAAAAATTTTTTTAGTAACCCAGCCAGAGACAAATGTAAGGTAAATATATCTGAATACAAGGATGTAATGTAAATGTTGAAACTATGAGAAGGTAAGATATTTTACAGTAAGTAATAGACCCAGAACAGCAAAGGTTAGGATTCAACAGCCATAGCAATTCCAGAAGCACAATGCTTTGGGGCATAAGATGAATCTGGGGGCTTTAGACTCTCTGTCTGTTATATTTCTAAGTTTTGATTTGCATTGCTGGCTCATGCGTCATACATAAGAATTTGGACAAGACCTGTTAAATCCTTCAGGTAGGTCCCATTACAAATTCAAACATCCTGTGGTTATCACCATACTAATAGAAAAGGTATTGACGCTGACATTTTTATTGAGTAGGATCTTTCTACTGGCTAAATGATGACAGAACTTTGAGGATCGGTCTGAACTGTTGTTTTGTGCACAGGGACACACACTTCTGGTAAGATCAAAACTGCAAAGGTGTCCAAAAAAAGAAGGTTGTTACGGTGGAAGCTTGGGTAGCTTTCTGAATTCGAAGCAATGATTAGAGGCCATGGTTCCTCTAAAGTAAGGTAGAAGATCTTTCTTTAAAGAAAAGCCTCAGAAAAATAAAGGCACCAAATGCCTCCCAAAGTGAGATTGTTATTATTAATTCCCATGTGTTGAGGCTGCCAGAACTTCTGAGATCCAAAAAATGTAAAGCTCACAGCATACACCCTTGTCCATGTTCCATTTCAATTTAATAAAGAATAGAGATCCCCTCATGCTAAAGCTACAAATCACTCAACTTTGCCCCCAAAAGGAGTTTGAGGTGTGACCACTAGCTTTCTAGTGGCCCAAGACAACAAAGGGAATTTCACCCAATGAATTCTCTTTTACATAACACTATAGAGCAGTTGATAGAATTTCTGAATTTTGATCCTGAAACACGCGTCATGCTTGCACTTACTGCAAAAACCCCTTAGCATTCAATAAGAAAAAAAAAAAATCAAAACTGGGAAGCATAATTTTGTAATTTTTCGACCAGCAATTTGGTTACCCTTTTACTGAAAGAAATCAATTAACTTTTAAGATCTCTCTCAAGTCACAACTTTATAAACAGTTATATCATGGCAACAAAATAAACAGTTTATAATTTCCATTGTATCGTAATACAGATGTTTACTAGTTGACACTCTCATGAGAAAACATTTGCTAAATTAAGTGCTATGTTTAATTCCATACAATTTCCAGAGAACACAAGACTAGAAACAGTAAAATATTAGAAATATGAGAAAATACTACCAAAACAATTTTACACAATAAAACTGATGATTATCTATATGAAGCAGTTTTCAGAAAACAAGCCTGCAGATCACAAAGTTGTAGATCAATACAACATCTGGTGCTCTGCAAGTTTGAAGCTTCCTTAAGTAAGCTTCAAAACCTATACTCATTTGGAAGAGCAGGCACTTAAAAACAAACACAGGGACCTGCCTGTTTTCCCTTTGAATCACTCCTCCTGTTTTAATGCTGAAAGCAACAATGAACATGCAGTATCAACATGTGTTACAACTTTTATACAACCATTCCTTGCTGAAGTTATGTATCAAGTTTTGGAAGACCAAAATTCAGCTCAAGTCAACGCTTAAAGGGGGTCAGAATCATACTATGACCATCATGAGCATCTTTGTAGAACGTTCCAACCACAGAGGTGAAGCCTACTTTGGAAAGAGTGCATGTTTTTAAAGAGACTTACTTTTAAAGCTGGTTTTGCATGCAGGAAGCATTTAAAGATTTAGTGGACCAGAAACAGCAGTAAACCACGTAACCTACACTGATTTGGAAGAAACTCTGCATAGCAGTCTTACTGTCTTCTTGACAAGTGAAAAAGGTATAAACATCCAGACAAAAGGACTAGTTCATAATAACATGTTTGATTTATTCAGTAGACATACATTCCTGTTTTCTAACGAAGAAGAGAGATCCCTGCTGCTATTGCTTATTTAGTAACATTACCCTTCTATTATAGCGAGTTGCCATTAAATCCCAAACTCTCTATTTCAAGGGGAAAGGCTTTAATTTTACTTGTCTTGGCACACTAAAAATCACTTTAAATGGGGAAAAAACACCAGACATGAAATAAGAGCTCTGATTTAATGATGTCAACAACTTCTGTACAGTTGCAAGGCCCAAAATATTGTGGAAAATCTTGGAACACTTTTTCCACCTAAAAGTAATGAAGACGTCACTTGCAAAACTCTAAAATGTACTCAACAGATCTCCTTTTCCACATTAAGAAATGATTGTATGATCAAAATGAATTTAGCTTTTTATTTTCCTAATAAACATATTACTCAAAAGTTTTATACCAATTCAGGCATCAAGCAGCTATACTCAAATGCTAGCAAGCATGATTTTAACAATTTTGTTACAACCGTTATGATGAAATTCAATGGAAATACATTGCTTTAATGTTCCCAATATCCAAGTTACAAAGTCTCACTACACATGAAATGTTTCTTGCTGACAGACACCCTGTTCCACATTAAAATTCCATCAGGATAGACCTATGAAGACTTACCACTCTTTTTTTCCTTTTCAGTTTAAGAAGTAAATAGAAAATATCAAACAGAACTTTTCATAAACATCTTCCATTACATACAATGCACGATGAACAAGTTGCCACAGTTACTATGTCATTAAATTACCTTTGGGAAACATTCATACACCATTGTGTATCCCTGAAAGAACTTACATAGTCGAGTACTGCATAAAATAGTTTTGATCACACCAAAAAATAATTCACCTTAAATTATTATCCATTATATCCTACTGAAATACTCCAGTTAGTGAAGCAAAACTAAACCGATAGATTTGCTAGCATTATGGTATCAGCTTTTTCCACACAATAAATGTCCTTATCTAAACTGGATAATGTCTGATCAGTCTTAAAAGGAATGGCACAAAAAAAAGCCAAAGTACCTCAGGGTGAATCTCAAAACTAAATGAAACAGCTGTCTTAAAACCACAGCTTTATTTTGCTTCAAGGAAACTAAAAGTAAAGGAACACTATGAACTGCAATACCTTTTTTCTGTGGAACTATTTTTGGTCACTGTCAAAGACAGAGGATAGACTAGATGGGCACTGGTCTGATCCAGTCCAGCTGTTCTTATGCTCTTACGTACTTTACACATACCCCTGCCTAATTGCTGCTGAACATAGTTTTGCACATTTCCATGAAGTATGTACTGATTTTATCAGCCTGTGAACACAGTTAATAGAGTTTCCCAATACACAATCTGGTCACAGCTATGAAGTTTCTTGGAGCAACACACCACTGCCTCTTCTGTGCAGTCACATCTATTAAAAATTCCCACCAATTAATTGAGTTTCCCAGGATACTACCAGATACAAACAAAGGGGAATCTCATTTGAACAGTGAGGTGGGCTACAGGCTGATGACAACTTTACCTCTTGTCATTGCCCAGTAGCTGAGTACTATTATATGAACCCACGAAGCTTACACGAATCATTCTATTTCAGTCACTCACTAAAACTAGCCGTAAAGTTTGATCTGTATTTCGTACTGGTCTGCCTCTCATTGACGCCTGTACCTGGGAATTCAGAGGGATACCCCCTAAACTCTACTGTCCTGGTGACTAGAAATAGTAATTTTTACTTATTTTCAGATTTTCATCTGGGAGTTCTAGTTCTATGTTTAAAGAGATTGGGGCATTGACTTCAAAGCTCTGTATTCAGAAATTGTAATTTTTTCAGCTTAGGGAAATGTTGTGTACTACAACTACTACAACTAATTGGAAGACCATATTAATCTCAAGAAAAAGGAAAAATCTTCCCTCTTCCCCAGTTTGCAGCCTCCTTTATAAGCGTTAATTTCTTTTCTATGGGAGGATAAAAATATGCAAAACTATGCTGAGTATTAGGAGTTAGGCAGTTAGGGGAAATGCCTGAACATTGCTTATTTATCATAAGGTCCAATAACGGTTACACTGGGTTGAAAAAATTACCTGGTGTTTGACAGTTTAAAGGCTTAGCTACCGCTTTTCTCATGAGTGCTAAAAGCCAGTGACATTCTTGCCTTGTGCTTCAAATCCAGTCCTACCAGTTTGCCAGCCATAACAGAAACCATAATGGACACAAACACTCTCTGTAGTCTCTGCAAGTGAACAAATACTCAAGAGTTGAGTGAATTCCCCAAAACAATATTCTTCCAGTCTGCTTGAGCCATCCTGGCTCCATTCATTAACTGGATTTTTTTTCAAGGATTTAAGAATTAAAGTAAATGAAAGCATTAACAGTTGCATTATTTCAAATGTTCATCTTAAAAAACATTTCCCTTATAATTTCTTATTTAGTAATCTGTTATGCAAGGAATTTCCTACAGCCACTGAGTAAACAATTACTGTAGTTTGGCAGAATTTCCATTTCTTTTCTGTTTAACTCTTTGTACAGGATACAGTTCTCCACATAGTTATTGAATGCAAGCATTTGTGCAATTCATAGCTTCTGATTTAGGCCGTTATTTATATTAACATAGCTTTGATAAACTGAGTTAAGACCAGCTAAAAATGTACTGTTTTCTACAAAGTACTTTGAAGCAGTTCTATTAATTCAGAGAAAAGAACTTTCATTCCAAGTGTGCAGCATTATGAGTATAAATACAGAAAACTGTAGGTTTTGCATGCAGTATTACTAAAATAAATCTAATTTTCTCTGTGGGAACTTTTCATACGATAGCAATTCCTAGGGAAAATATATAAAAGCTGACTTATTTTTTTCCACAAGGCAGATATTTTTCTCAAAGGAGTAATACTGAACACAGCTGTGGAAATATTAGATATTCAACAACACTATCAACCAAGACAAGAATCTCCTAAGTGAATTATGTATTTTTAACGGATTAAAATTAGGAAAAAGGATTAAAATTCACTTAATTTTTTTCACAGCAATTTCTCCAAAATCCTGAAAGTTTGCCATGCCATTACATTTTATCTTCTGGCCTCATGCCTTCTGTTCCTTAAAAACCTTCATAGTTAGGGAACGACTGCCCTCATGAAGATTTCATGGTTCATATCTCCTTTTAAATTACTACTCTTTATAAATATATATGACTTGCTTTCTTCTAATGGAAGATGGTTCTGAACTTTTCCAGTAAAACTTATTCACTACCAGTCTTCCAGGGATAATTCTTTTTCCAATCTTTTCCAGCACAGTTTGGCTCTCATAACAAAGAACTTGGGAAACAAGACTTTTCCTCTTTCAATTAGACGAATTACTTTTTGGTTCTACATAAAACACTAAAAACTACTACACTTTTTTGCACATTTCCACAGCTGAACTATAAATATTTCATGAACTATTTTTCCTTTTGGTTTGAAACAGCCACCCACTCATTTCTTTTGTGTTTACCTAGTTTTTGCATTGGGAAAAGCAAAATAATTATTCTCTTCCTTTCTGGATCATATATGGGTTCAAATAGATCTGTATTGCCTATATTCTGTATTTATTTTGAAGGCTATTTTGATAGCCTCTGGTAAAACCTTAAATGAAAGAAATGTTGATTAATTCTTCTTTTCAGTGGAATTAAATTTCTTTCCAATCTTCTGAGCAAAGAACAGCCCATGTTTTTATCTGAGGAGACATGCATCTTCTACATTAATTGTAAAACATATAGAAATTATAATAACCATGAAACAAAAGTATAGTCACAATAAGAATCACATGCTGACTAATTACCAATGATGTAGTTTACTTGTTTAACAAAATAGAAGTTATGCTTGCTTTCTAAAGTCAAAGCTCCTTCATGCTGCTGTGGGCAAGCCAAATGGAAATTACCCTTTGTGGAATATACGCATTAAAAAAAAAAAAAATAATAGCCTCAGCTTCACAAATTGTTCTACAAAAAAGATTTCATTTTCCATACCACAAGGTAATATGCAGTTATGACATAGGTTTTCCTCAATTTACATAAGTATTTCCACTGAGTGGTAAAAGTGACCTCTATCATCCAGTGAATTTCTATCCATGATAAAAAGCAGTGCAAAAACCGTCCAGGGAACCAAACATCTAAACCAATAAATTCCCATATTTCCAAACAAATACCTTTGAAAGCAGTACATTAGGATATCTGTTGGGCAATTCTAACTCCTCTGCTAGTTTCTACACGGTCTTTTAGCTTTATTGAGAAGTCTCTGTCTTCCGATTTCCTTCATCTTTTGTCGACTCTGGTATAACCCCTACCACACCACATCGCTGCATGGGCCATGGCAAGACTGAGCTCACACCTGGATTCAACTAGCCATGGGCCTTCGCTGCCTAAATCAAAGTAACTATATTTGTTCAAGGCTGTAGCAGGTTCAACTTTTTGAATACTGCATACCCACAGAGGGAATAATGCCAAGAATGTGTTTGTTACTTAATATACACAAGTTTCATTTTTGTAAGACGTAAACACAACTAGTACAAACAGTCACAGAACCTCAACATATTTTCACTGGTGAAAAAAACAGACTTAACAGCATAGTTGTTAGATCTGTTATGGTATATCAAATATTGCAAGTTTTCCCTAATTTACATTTAATTTCTGTATTTGTTTATTTTCTTCTTATGCTTATTTCTGGTTTTCCCCCACAGGTGAAATGGGAAAAGAATGAATGTTAAAAGTCAGCAAAGCACTTTATGATACATGAGTAATTAAAACAAATTTAATTATGTCTTTTCTGAAGTGCCAACTTGGAAAAAAAATAGACTACATAATACTTATGATTTAATAAAAGCATAATTATATGAGAAAGTAATATTAAAACCATAACAGCAGTGGTTAACTACAATTAAAGCAGCCTCTTTTTAAGTCTCCCAATGCATTTAGTGTTAGGCCCAACCTTTCACAAGAGAGTTACTGCTATTGTGTTGATGAGACACAAATGAGACCTTCCTATAAAATTCCCAGGAACAAAACCTGCATCTGATAACACAGGCTAGGTTAATTAATATGGTAGGGAAACCAATCCTTTATTGAGATAATATCTTTCTTTTTATTAGTAATGTTTCTGAAAGCTTTCATTTCAGTTATTCCGAAGTAACAAATTGTGTGTTTCAAAACTTGCAAACAAATTTGGTCTGGAGACCTTCCTAGAAATATTGTTATTTTTTCCATCTACAAAACAATGTATGCTCAAAGTACATGCAAACATTTACTTACTTCATTACATGTAAAAATGCAACATGTAGCCAATTACTATGTTATAAATATCATATTTACTGCTTCCATTTCTAACAGTCTATCACAAACTGAGGCAAAGTCATCTTTTGGATCTTTGAATTTCTAATGTAAAATAAATTACTTATGTTGATAAGCAAAGTTAGGAAAAAGCATAATACCAAATTAAATTAAATTATCTTCACAGTCTAACATACTTTGAATACTATGTTTCATTTTTTCTGGAATACAAAGGACTGGATGGCCATGTTTCTTTTTTCCTAAAACTACCAACTGGATGCAAATTGATGACAGCTGCCACTTTAAATGTTGCTTTTCTGTTCTGAACAATATAAGTCTAGCAAAAGGTTGCGTATAAGAAAACTTATTCATCTGCACTTCCATATTATCCAAACTATTTCTTATAACAAAGGGAAAAAAATGGAAAAAAATAATCAGCATTTGCAGGTGATCAGGTTTTCCTTTTTTTTTTTTTTAAATTGTTAAGCTTTGGCAGAGTAAATGCTTGATACTCTATGAGGAAATGTTGTGCTCAGTCCAGCTTGTATTCTGAAACAGAAAATTTTCCTTTAGATCTTATTATAGGAGTGATTCAGTAGTTTGGCACTGGTTGCAGAGCTTTTCATTTTAACTACTGTTTGATTTTCCATGAAAGAATGTCTGGTGTTTCCAATGTCTGTAAGGCAGATAAATACCCATATTCCATAAAAATGCCATGTAACATTATCCACACTTGTAAGTAGCATCAAAAGCAAGACTAACAATTGACATGTACAGAAACCAAAACTATTCCAAGACCTTCATTCATCAAGTAGGTTATTTTTCAGGCAGAGCAGTTTTCTGATCCAGTTAAATGCACAAACCTTGTTACAGAACCAAGGAGATGAGTATCAAGGTGGAACTAAGATAGCTGGGGACTTCTTAAATTGGCATTCCCACACAGCCAAATCTGTATTAATCTGTAGCCTAAGGTAGAACAAAGTTAACTTACTCTCCTAAGGCAACGCAGACAATCTGCAAGGGTGAAAGAATAAGATGTGTCTCTCCAGGTTTCTATTTTGCCTCTCCAGTCATTCCAGATCACCACATTCTTGCACGCATGAAACACATAAGCCTGACAATCCCATGGATGCATGTACATGCACGCTTGACTTGATAGCTCTTTTTGTACATGATCTCTTAATGCTGCAAGCTAGGAATTGCCCTTCCATATTGATATGTTGCTAATAAATGCCAGGGACTAAAGACTTTGACTGCCAAATGAAACTATATTTTGTTGCAGTTTCTAAGTCAGCTGTCAAAAACATGTAAAAAAAGTTTGCATGTATTAACAAGTGAAAGTTAATTCATGCATGATAACAAATAATGATTATTTTACATATTTACATATAAATACGGAAGAATCAAGATGAACTACAAAAGCTGAAGAATAGTTTTTTATACTCAGCTAGCTTAAATGGCATAGTTTAACTTGGGAAGAGCCAAAACTTAGCTAAAACCAAAATATGCGACTGCGCTCCACATGGACTGGTTGTGAGCATGAAAGGAATATGTCATGTTATTAAAATGTGATGAGCAGTCTCTGAGACGGATTTGTGCAGTTGATGTTGAATTCATCACTTTATGTAAACCACATTTATAAACAGTGCTAGAAAATGAAAAAGCACTTAGTTTGTCTTACAATAACAAACATATACCAGATCAGCTTAGAAAAGAGACTGCAATGTAAGCATTAGCTGCATATGGCAGCATATGCTTGGTTGCTCAGAAATATAAAGTAATACAAATATAGTCATTTTCAATAAAGAAATCGAGATAGCATTTTATATCACTGATGTGATCATGTTAAATATAAAACACCATCCAAATTTTTTTCATTTGTGTATTTCACCATAGTGAAAGACAGTATTCTGAAGCACAACATGCTGGATATATTCCTATCCTTTGCCGCAGAAACTAATCTCCACTGATCATAAAAGTTACATAAGTATTTTAAGGCAAGATAGAATGCTAATTTTCAACCAATTCTTTCATTGGTGGAAACAGAAATCACTGAAATGCTCTGAGCAAACAGTTTGACCTCACATGATCTTTTAGTTATTTAAACATGTAATGTTTTGTGGGAAAATAAACATACATTTGCGTGCAAGGAAAATACCCTCAGACTACTTTCTATTTAAAAATACCTCTCTTCATTAAGACTCCAACATCACATATTAAAAAACTGTGACAGACGCATTCTTCTACCAGGCTATTTAAAAACAAAATCTCACTATTAATGAAACAGCAGATGCAATAAGATAGCATTTTTTCCTTTAGTAGCATCTTCAACCACACCACCTCAAATCAATTGCTTTGTAACATAGCCAAGAAAGCAGCATTTGATCCTACCTCAAAAGGCTGCAGCTACAGCCTTTGAATGGCTGCTGCACATTCCACAGTAGTCTTCCCCTAAAAAGTGAGAGGAACATTGACCCAAGTACCCTGCATCAATCCATTCTTTTGCATACTCCAAATTTAATTCAGAACTCCACAGCTGCCCTACTGTGCTGGCTCCTGTCATGTCTTTGGGTGCAAAAATTAAAGTATATGGGTCCAAAAATTAAAGTATACTGGAAACAGTGATCCTGGAGAGGAATTCTGCAATAGTAGTTTTTAGTAAATTGGAAATATGTTGCAAGCATTTAAAAGAACAGGCTCACAAACTAGATTGAGAACCACAGGCCTATTATAGTTTTTAGTATTGCCATCAACAGCTAACATCTAAAGTTCAGAAGCTGGTAGTCAAGAGACCTGAAAAGGTGACTTCTGGGAATTTTATTTTAGAATGCAGTGATATCCACAATCAAAATACTAAATCCGCATCTTGAGATATTAAACCGTTTCATTATAATAACAGCATGTCACTGTAAGCAATATTTATTTCTACCATATTGATACTATATGTTGTACAAAACATATGGGTAATCCAAGATAAGATAAGTTGGTGACATTTTTTCCAGATACTATCACTCTACGTGTCAGCTTCACTATGTAGTATGGCTATGACAGACCTTATATACACAGGAATGTGTTCCTACCACCAGAATCAACTAAAAAGAGAAAACAGTAATTAAAAAAAGTATCCAAAATTGAGATGTTGGCTATACATCAGGAACAGGGAGCACTGCTGCAAAACTAGGATCAGCTGAAATTGCTGATCCAAGACTTCACAGTTTTAAGGAGGAGTGAAAAAGAAGAAATCAGTGCATTTCTATCACAACTCTCAGGCTGTGTTCTCTTCTATTAAAGAGCCAAAACGTGTTGGAGGTTTTTTAAACAGCAATTTAACACAAATTTGCTCAAGTAAGTGTGTCCAAACCAAGCTATTCAAAACACAGGGGAGTGTTTGCTTAGGAAGTTTTGATTTCTAAGTGCAGGCAAGAGAATGCAGATATATGCAATTTGAGATTTCAAAGAAGTTTAAGATCATCCTTCAGATTTTTATGTGGGAATGTGATTGCTTTTGAAACTGTAATTTTATTCCTTAGGAAAAGCGATAGGCAGAATCTTTTTCATCATTCATCTATGCTACTGAAACTGGAACACACACAAAAACAGTGCAGCGGGTAACACAAGCCTTATCTTGTTTGATATGATAGCACCAAAGTTTTAATTTTTGGCATAGAATCTTTTTCTTCCTCGAGAAAGTAGCAGTAGGCAAAACCAACTAATATGAGATTTAAACTGTCGTTTTGCAAACAGCACATTACATGCATATTAAAAAAAATAAATAAAATTTCCAGGCTGTTTTTCTGCAGCAAGACCAGACTCTTAAGAAAGAAAGGACCTAATTAAAGAACCAGATGAACTCAGATGTGCATGGAATTGGATAGACAAAAATTGTTATAAATTTAAAGACACAAACTGTTGCATTGAAACTTTTGCTTTAGACAAACTCAATTTGTCATACATTTCTGAAGTATACACAAACAGGCAGCCTTTTCAAGGTAAACCAAGAATAATCCAGTTTCTAAATATTGTGATGTGCATGTCAGTACAAACAATATAACTCAGTGCAAATTCTCAAAGACTTTAAGCTCTCAACTTCTATCCTTGTCACAAAATATTGCAAATATTGTCTCTATGTTAAAGATATGCTTAATTTCTCATATACAGGATAAATAATTTAACTATATTGACTAATAAAATCAATCTATGTTTTACATTCTTAAATCACCTTCCCCAGAGAGACAGTTGTCTCCTGAAAGCAACAAGTAGTACTTATACATAACTACACAACAAAGTCCTAATCTTATAACCTTAGAAAGGTTTGGCAACATGCTGATCACTGTAGGCTATTAGTTTACTCTGCCGCTGGCTAAGATTTTATACTTCTATTCAAGTCACACTTTTAAAGAATAAGAGCTAATGTAATCCTAAATAAGAAGTGTGATTCCATAGCAGGAATGACCTGAAATGGACCTCACTGTACTTCCAATGGCCTGATGTCAACTATTATTAAACTACAGGTTTTACAAAGTCTTCCACTAGACGTCTAGAGTTAAGCCAGAAGTTTTGGCTGTAATACAGGCAGTGATGAAAAACATATGAGTGGTAACAAGTCGTCTTAATATCATTCTTCAGTACTAAGATGGGCTAATCTGAAGCAGCACTTTACTGTGGTATCACCCACAGTGCCAGAAGGATCAAGAAGTTTGGAAGTGGAATTTTTCGGTATATTTACTTATCATTCCACAGAACTCAGCCTAACTTCCCTTCAATTTTTTTTTTTTTTAAAATATGAAATAACTGGACATAAAGATCTCAGGTGGATTATCACAGTGCTTCCAGAAGAACTATCAAACTTGCAAGGTATGTCCAGTTTGTAATACCTATTCTATTTAAGTAGCAATAAAGAATTAAGCAACAGGTTGTCAGTCACTATGTGCAGATTAATAATGTCAGGTAATTCAGAGTTAGAAGTACCACTTTTTTATGTGACATTTGAAAATCCACTTTGCAGCTGAAATAATTCTGTACTTACTACATCTGAGCTGCAAAGCAAAAATAAAGCTACAGTGAATTATTTAACTATTAAAGAAAGACTTGTCAGAAAAACTTCACAACTGAGAACAAAGATTTTTCCTCAGTTATTAGAATCTACGAAAATCTATCCTACAATTATAGCAGTTCTTACAGTTACAACTCAGTGTTGATTTTCTATAATTTGGTATTCAGGNTTTTTTTTTTTTTTTTTTTTTTTTTTTTTAAGTAGCTATCAGAAAGTAAATAAAAACAAGACATGAAAGAGTAAACTATAGATGAGCCACAACCTAAAAATGCTCATAGGTCATATTCAGTAACACACAAGAGTCAAGCAGTTTTCCATAAAAAGTAAATACCCTCTAAACATAACTTATTTTGTAAACATGTTATTCATTATTATACTACATAACTTCAATATTGGACTATTTCTTAAGGCAGAATCATTTCTTCAGTAATCTTACTGACCAAAAAATTTCCTTCTGTTTTTCTTAAGCAATTTAAGTAAATCAATTGAGTAGACAAAGAGTTAAACAAACTCCTTTTATTTCTGGAATGAGACAATGACTAATAGAACCAGAACTATTTTTAAATATAGCTTTCAAAGCAGCTATGGTCTTGCCTTTCTTTGGACAAAATCTGTGCACAGTGCAATGATTTGCGTTATTAATGAACACAGGGATTTTTTTTTTTCCTCTGTAAAGACCACCACTGTGTCATTTAAACATTTCCTTTTCAGAAACAATGCCATAGGAAATTCACCTCCATACACCGGTAACAGAAGTGATTTCTAAATCTAGTTTAGAGTCTTTTTAATTCTTAAAACTTTACCTATTAACTCCTTCATTGTCATAACTGGAAAAACAACAAAGACCACACGCCGCAGGACTGGCATGCAACTGCAAAGGAATACAGACTTACTCTTTTTTTTTTTTTTTTTTAATGCACGCAGCCCATACTAACAACATAACTTCTATCCTCACAGAGAGTGTTTTTCTTCCCATAATTCATGTCACAGAACTACTGCACTCCTATGTGCAAATTTCCCACACAATCTCTAAAAGGTTGTTATCATATTAACATACTATGACATCACCTGTGTTTAACTAGTTATAAATCATAAATATTATCCTAAACTAACAGCATGAAAAGTTCGTATCTTCCACATGCTGTTTGGCAGCATGAGTTTCGGTAAAGATCACCACATTAGTGAGGATAAGCATGTCCCAAACAATTAATACAGTGATTTTAGGATTGTTACATACTTCAGGAAAGAAAGTCAGCCTTAATAGTACCCTCCACATTCAATTACCTCACTTTGAGGTGGCTAGTTTTGCAGTGAAAAGGTGCTATTCAGAAGCTTTTTGTACTGAGGGAAAAGCAGGATTGCTATAAAGAATGTGTAATGAAGAAGTACATGAGCTCTCCTTGAATTCACTACACACTTTCTCAAGCTCATCTTCAATGTTCCAGTCTGTAAAAATCTATCTATCTATTGCTCAGGGTATTATTCAACAGAACACCTGAGCCCATCCAACAGCTTGCATAAGTCAACAATGGCTGTCCCACCTCTTCTCCTTCCCTCTTTCCGCTTATCATTCCGTCCCCCACAACCAGGCTGTTCCACCCATTCCTCTGTGCTGGCTCTGATTCAGTTTGTTCACCCAGAAAGAATGTGTTGGGTTTTTTTTTTTCTTGCTCTCACTAGGTTTTATGCTTGTTTAGTGAGTTCAGTCAGCTCAGTGAACAGCCTGAGTGGAAGAGCTGGTATGAGAGAACTGAAAGCGTGTACCTGAGAGCAGAACAACCCTCAAGTGGCAGCAGTGAGCCATTAGTACAGCTGTACTCATGAACTCTGTGTTCTGAAACAATCAATTAAATATTTCATGAAATTCTCATGATAAAATAATTAAACTGTTTCCAGAAAGACCACTAAGATCTTGGATTTTAGGCTTTCATTTTCCTTTAATTCTCTTACTCTTGAAGTTTAAGCATGCAGAAAGGTTGTATAAGTTCTTTGAGATGAGCTGCAGAGTCAGAGCATTTCTATAGAGATATATCAACATCCACTTACTGGAAACTCAAAACCCCAGCCAGGAAAAAAAAAACAAAACCAAAAACAAAAACTCCATAAAATACAGTTCTTTAGAATCCATTCTTTGGCAGTTCTTAGGCCAATGTAAACCTGGAGTCAAATTTGATTACCACCCTTAACTACAAAGCCAATTAGCAATAAGGATTTCCTAATGGCAAAATGTGAAGACAAAGCAAGGGCTTTCTCCCTTTCCCAAATTAAAAACAACTTTCTCTTTCCCAAATTATCACAACTCAGGCTTCCTTCTGTAAAGGGTCTTGTTTTCAAGAGATTTATCTCACAGGACTAATATATTTCATCAATGACATATTTCAACACTACTTTTCTACAACATGTGTTTTTCAAGAGTTCAAATTGGCAACTACTCCAATCACAGCCTCAAACTGAAAAGTTTTAAATCATAACTAGTTGGGTTTTTTTAATTTCTGAAAGGAAATATGCAATCTATTTGCTAAAGGTGCAAGTGTGGAAACAGATTTTTGAATTGTTTCATAAGACAACATCCTAGAACCAGAAAAGCATTTTGGGAACATACATGAAAGATTATCCTTTAGGTACAGTAAAACTACACATCCAGTGCCTATCACAAATAGAAGTCAGCAGGGACTTAGAACCACATGTCCCAAGACATGATACATGTTACAATGCTTGATATCCTACATGCAGAAATTGTACAACACCACTGAATAAAGCACAGAGTGTTTTGTCACTTAATACCTAAGCAGCCAGGGGAAGAAGACCACTCTGAGCATCCATCTGTGAAAACCCAGCCATTAAAGCACTTGTCCAAGAATAAGGAGAACTCAGATGTCTGAAAGGCTTCAGACTCTTCATCTCCTAATTAATGGGATGACTAAAGTATTGAACATTTTGACTGTTTAGCTGAAGCTGAAATACAAGATTGAAAAGAGCCAAATATTCCAAAGGTGTACAGCCAGACATGACCGCAACCCTCTCCAAACAAACAGATGTAGGTTCCACATCTTGTTCCCAGCACATATTCAAAGACTCTTTCAAGAAAACACATTGTATAGGACAGCAAGTACAACTATAAAATGCTTTCTAGGAACATTGAAAAAGAACATTATTTTGAACACGAAAGAAAATATATGGCAAAAATATATGTGAAGATTCTTGTAAGAGATTGCTAAATTATTAAAAGATACAGTACTCAAATGAGCACACAAGTGGAAGATTACAATACATACTAAACCTACCGTTCTACGCTACATACCTGCGAGACACAAAGTATAACATGCTTCTGTTTTCAGACACATAGTTGGGGAGAAGGGGTCACTGCATTCTTTTTAAAAGGCTGTTTTATGTAATCTAAATACTGTTAGCTTTTATCTTTTTATGCACCCTGAAATGTATAAATTACAGCAGTAGCATTGTAATGCTGCTAAGAACCATATACACGAAACATCAAAACAGCCTTGTATAGACAAAAGCAATACAAGAGCTAAGGATTTTGAATAAGGCAAATCAACACCCTTGTACAAACCAGTGCACTCCTTTTCCTGTGATTGAGGACCAATGACAAAATGCCTACATAAAGACATTTTTCAGCTATAAACAGATCAGCAAGCATTAAATTAGGTGATCAAACAAGAATTGTCATCCGTTTACTATTTCCCTAAAGAGGTCTATGATAGTCTAAATAGAAACATTTTTATAAACAGGATATGCATAATAAAATTTACAACAGCCCCTCTTGGGCTGCAACAGTATGCTGTAGGATCCAAACGACATCCAGAATCGGGCTTTGGAGGGGAACAATGTAGAGAGAGAACAATGTTCCCCTTTGGAGGGGAACAATGTAGAGCTGAGGGCTGAATTTATATAGTCTTTTCTCACAGAGTTGCAAAACATCTCGTGGCAATTCTTACTCTCTCCGTTTCCCCTTGTGTCTTGTTTTATAGAGCTATTTGGTCAATACAATCATCTTTAGAATAAAACCAGAGTATGTAGAAAATATTGAAGTGTTTTGACCTATGGATCGTCATTACTCAAGTAACTATACTATAGGACTGGACTCCTGGTTTTCCCAGTCAGGTGCGGCTAAAAGAAATCTGGTAAAATTAGAATTCAGAGAAGCTGAATGAAATTAAATGAACACTATAATAAGATAGTGTCATATTTTTCTGAAGACAAATCTACTTTTTAAGTCCTTTGTAACTTGTGTATTCTTCTCAATAGCATCAAAATACAATTGTAGCTATCACACATGTTTTTTTCTGCTTGGAAGGTGCCCTAACTGATCCATCTTTATGTCTTCCAGACTGAAGGACCTTTGATTACACAAGAAAGATACTTTCAAGTTATGGGTAATCTAGAAAGCTGATGGGTTTCATGGCATTAAATTCAAGCATGGTGTATTTTGAGCTCCTTTCAGCTGGCTGCCTAGCTACAATGTACAGGCCCTATGATGACAAAGCTAGGTTGAAAAAAATGTTTATTAAAAAAATACACATACAGAAGTATGGTTTCCAGCTTTTTCCTGAATATAATTTAACTTACTGATTTCAAATGACATGGATTCATAACCTGCAAGCCCTTGTTAAAGAAAAGAACACTCATCAAATAAAAGTCATATACAAATATGCTTGCATTAAAATACAGAGGTGACCTTATATCAACAGCAGTAATATATGAATGACTAGAATTCAGGAAAAGCTGTTAGCAGAACTGAAAACTGTTTCTGCAGATTAGAATAAGACGTGTGTAACTAGAAATAGTTAGGGAGTAGAATAACGTGTTTAGGGAGTATCCTGATGCATGCATTTTATGTATTGTTAATCAAGTATTTTCCAATTTTCTAGATACAAGGAATGCACATATGCCCACGTATCCAATTAAAAACATATTTTCATTAAGAAGGAGTGAAATAAATCCAATTCCAAGTTCTGGTAAAATTTACTACAAAAATTACTCTTCAAAGCCTGAAGAAAATGAGGATACTATTTTTTAAACTTAACTAAAAAACTTAGATATGACATTAATGTCTGATGAATTATGTTTTAATATATAATTTTATTATAAGAGCATAAATATTATATTTTAAAAAAGGTTTTTAATATTCTTCATTCTTCATATACTAATTAAACCTTAATATTCATAACAGACCATTTTTCAGGATCACAGACTGCAGCAGAGTGAGGTAAAGAGTTCAATACCTTTATTTGCTGTTTGACATTCACTGATTCTGGTGTTTGGGTTTTTTTGTTTGTTTACTTTCCTCTTCAAGATCGGCTATCCTGATTAAGAAGATATGAAAGAATACACACTCCTCCTCTTCTTGGCTTTGTGCTCTGCCAAACCTCTCATTGGCCCTTCATATTTTACACTAAAGAATATGATGCTCCAAGATATGGAAGAAGATGATGATGACGACGATGACGACAATTCTCTATTCCCAACCACTGAACCAATTATGCCACTAATTCCTTTTGATCTATTCCCAATATGCCCCTTCGGATGCCAGTGCTACATGAGAGTCGTCCATTGCTCTGACCTAGGTAAGAATGAATTTGCGTGTCTGTTCTCCACTGGCCTCTCCTTTGGAGGATTTGCCTTTTAAAAGATTAATTCTACAGCTCCATAAACTGCACACATTCACATATTCCTTTACAAGTCATTCTCAAAAGGAGCTTACATTTTTTCAATTAGGTTTGCAAACCATATCTAATTCGTGTCCAGCAACTGCAATAGCCATCTTCCACTAGCAATGACTTCTACTGATAACAGCATAGAATGAAAAGGCATTTAGAATACGTAACAAATAACTGTAAAACTATTTAACTGAATACTTATTTGGGTTAATAAGTACATATAACCTGCAGAGCTTTTTATCCACTAAGAGAACAATCACAGAATGTGAAATTGCTTATACTTACATTTTAGATTACATTTACGTCTGTTTTGTTTACTTCAATGAAGTTCTATCCAAACAGATGAGCACATACGTTTGCTGTATCTTCTGTTTGCATTAGACAAGCTATTAGTCCCCTCTCTCAAAAAAAAAATATGGCTAAAGAAGTACTTCATTCACCACTACAAAGCAACAGGTCAAATGACAAGAAAACCTAACAATGGAAAAAGAGGCCATAAATAAACCACAAGAAAGTTTAACGCAAGAGCATAAATGGGATACTGACTGCTCAGCTTAACTTCCATTAAAGTGATCATCACTGGTAACATTTTCACCAAAGGCAAATCTGCTGCTGTCATTGTTGCAAAAATATACCAATCCCTAAATATGGATTCATTATTAATAGTGCCAACTTGAATTAGTGTTCATTGAAGTTTCCCCATGATTCAAGGTAATCAAAGGACTATGCTCCTGCCACTAGCACAGTGACAGAGATATTCATTCTCATCACAGCTCTGCCAGCATCCTGAACTTAGTCCTAGACTCCTCATGCCTTAGAAACATTGAGTCAATATATAAATTGCTGTTTTTTTTAAAATGTGTCATTATTAAGCAATCAAAATAAACTTTTGCTGACAGCAATAAGCTGTGGTTATTGCATCTGGTTTACAGATTGCAAACCCCTTTATTTAAGTTCACACATAGGAAAAAAACCCCTATTAGTAGACTTCATCTTTAAATAACTGTAACCTATCGATTATGGAGTTAATAAACTGTACCATCATTTAGTATTTGATGCATCAGCATTTCCACTATCTCTTGCTAGTCTCTTCTGCTGAATCAGGATCTCAGATGGCATTAAGTGTTTTTGTAACTGAACAATTAACTGGATTGGGGAATTTTTACAACTGCTAATTAAGTACTGGCAGCTGGAAGGCCATCTTTTGTCCACTTTTACCAAGAATATATTTCTCAGCCCTGATGTTAACTGTGTGGCTATATAAGCAACCATGCCAGTACAATGGAAAGGGCAATGCAGAGGTAGAAAGGCGCGTTCCAGCTCTGAGCAGAAATCCCTTAAAGCCACTGCAAGGGCCCCGTTCCTCGCTGCAGAGCCACAGCCCCAGGCCTTCCGAGGGCCGCTTTCTCCAGGAACTTCAGCAGTTTTCACTGTAGAAAAAGGGGTGCTCTGAGGCTGCTTGTTTCACAGATGCAAGGAATCTGCAAGCAGCACCCTATTCAAGCTTTTCATGGTTAGGGGTAGAAGCAGTTCCTCCTGAAACTATCCACACATTTTTCTCACGCATTCTTACATAATTAGTTCCTTTCATTATCAAAAATTCCCTTCTATCCTTTGCTTTATGGCTGTTCCTGTTTTACTTCCCATTATAATCATCAACAATCTTACTGTGTTTTGCTGTTTAGCAGTTCATTTCTTTGGACTTGTATACAGGCACATAATGCTTCTGTTTATCTCACATACTTAAATAGGTTTGACCTCAATACCTCGCAACATTCCACCAGATACTCGTATGATTGATCTTCAAAACAACAAAATTAAAGAGGTCAAGGAAAATGATCTCCAAGGACTCACATCACTTTATGTAAGCTTGCTATTTTTCAAGTTTGAAATCTTATTTAGCAATCAAATATTTTGATACTTTTAAAATACAAATGCTATTTTTCTTCTCCAGTAGCATCCATACAAATACAGTCTAACACCTGCACATTTGACTGCTCCCACATAGCAGCAAATTTCTTTGAGCTGCAAGAACCATGCTGCTTTCTACAACATCCAGAAAACGTACCATTTGTATCTCACCAAAAAGATCCTCAAGATTTAGTCACTCCTTAGCATGCACAGAAACACTCTCTATATTTTAAAGGCTGCAAGACAAGGGCACATTTTTATCTGCTTGGCTGTAAAATAGCAGAAAGAACTTAAGGTCACAGGAGAATTAGAATGATATTTTCTGAGGGTATTTTCAAAAGCACACACCATACAACTAACACATACACCACTGAAACTAGTGTTACAAATCCAACTGACCTGAACAGAAAACAGACCAACACACCAACACTGAATTACTGAAAGAGTCAGGTGCTTTACTACTATTTTAATGTGCTTAGGTATGCACGCAGAGACAGGCTTTAAAATAAGTAACACTGCCAACTGATAAATCTAGATATTTACAGTACACAATAATCCCTTTTTATAATGAAAGAAAATAAGAGAGTCTCAGAGGCCTGGAAAGGTAGATTAAATCAGTTTTGGAATAGTTATTTCCATAAGATGTCACTCTAGATCCAGTAGCAATCAATATTGAAAATTTAAAAGCTATCTGTTCCACAAGTTATAGCAAATTGAAGACATTCTATATACCACATTAGAAAGACATGAAGCACACATTAAACTAACATAAAACAAATCCTTTTCAGTGGTATTATGTTTCTGAGCAAGAACCGAAAATTTACTGGATCTATGTGTTTATGAACGAGCTTGTTAATTATTATGGGTTAAGCTAGTACAGGAAAAATAGCGACCATATAAATTCTTTGTTTCCAATGAAGTGTTTCCAATTCCCCTCAAATGTCTCTTGTCTGGGTACAGAATGGTCTTATCAGCAAGTCAGGGATAAACATGCTAACTGTGGTTTATATTCAGTATAAGAGATCCTATAGAAACTAACCTTCAGTGACAGAGAACGTCACTGGAATACATCAGCAATCACCACATTATATATTAGACTCACCACTTAATTATGTGATAACTGAAAACTCTGAGCTGTCTTAATTTTTCCACCAGTTAATTTGTGGGACGGCCTACCTAACAAAATTTTTAATGAAAGCAAAGTTTATTTTATACAGCTTGTCTGAGTACTAGTCTACTTAGCAAAGGCACAGATGGCAACTTGGATTAGGAAGGAGCATTTCCTGTTTAGTTCCTTAAGCTATCACTTAAGCTTTTTTTTGGGAAAAAAAGATTAATTCTGTTTTGCTCTACTTTTTTCCCCACAATTCCAGAGAGCAGACTACTTACCAACATCATCTTTGGTGACTTACCAAAGCTCAAAGAAGTAAAAAAGGAACAAAAATGAATAGTCGAGATACGGAAATGCAGAGATGTGATTTGACATGCAAAATAATTTCAGATAACTCAAATTTTTTGTCTGTAGTAACTCATTACAAGTTCCCTGATAACACACAGCAACCAAGAACAAAAAACTGTCCCAAAAGAGGACTAGTGTATTGTACAGAAGAGAGAGACAAATTCATGGAGGTTGAAAGAGTATGGCAAATAAGATATAAATTCATGTGTGTATATCAGTCATATACAGACATTAACTTTAAAAAAAATCAGATTTAAAATCTGACTTTTATTTTACAGCATTATGCTGAAATAAAAGATGAAATTCTGAGTTTTCAGAATTTGTCTGCATTAAGGAACAACAACAACAACAAAAGACTATGAACCCCATAAAATCCCACAAAATATATGAAGACAAACATACTATTTTGCCAATTCTTCTCATCCATTGGCACTTTGTCAACTCTGACTAGTTTTTCTCTACCTTCTATTTGATGCTCCAGCTCCTTTTTTGTTTTTCACAATTGAAATGCCCAAAGTATACATAAAGGGCTAGAGTTCAGAGTGATGGAAAAATAAAATATTTAAAATACTTATTTTTTAAATTATATATCAAATTCTTGACTTAAAATTCATAATCAAAACATTCCTGTACAAAGAGGTTTTCTTTGCGTTGCTCTTCCCATATCTGATAGGCACTGGCTTTGAACAACAATAAAATATCCAAGATCCATCCAAAAGCCTTTCAACCAACCAAGAAGCTACGACGACTGTATTTGTCCCATAACCAGCTAACTGAGATTCCAACAAATCTACCAAAAACTTTAGCAGAGCTCAGAATTCATGCTAATAAGGTTAAGAAAATCCACAAGGACGTATTTAAAGGAATGAAGTCTCTACATGTTTTAGGTAAGTCCAATTAAATAGAAAATGCCTTTATCAAAAATGTAACATACTGTACATAATTTTCGTTCCAACATTTCTGCAATGTGCAATTTTCTCTTAAAGACATATCCATGCTGTGAGAGCTATCTTTCACAATTTAATTTCTATGTGAAGTTGCTACATAGGTCAGGTTTCTGGTAACCCTGCAAGCCAAGTTAGCCAGCCTTTATTCACTGAAAGCTGTGACTTCCACCCCTCAGAATAGGTAAACAAAGCTAAACATTAATTAATGTTTAGAACATCAGAAGTCATAAATTAAATAAATCCAGCTGTTTATAACTTAGTTTAACATATACGAAATTCCTATGCCATAAATACTTTTTTTTTTTCCCCTTGGACAGAAATGAGTGCAAATCCTCTTGACAATGATGGAATAGAGCCAGGGGCTTTTGAAGGAGTAAATATCTATCATATAAGAATTGCAGAAGCAAAATTAACTTCAATTCCTAAAGGTATGCTTCATTTTACCTTTTCTGTTTTACCTATACCAGTATACTCCTAAATAAAATGCTTTAACATCTATACGATTATGAAAATGTTCATAAATTCTGTTCTGTATTTTTCATTTCTACCAAACCACCTCCTGCCTTATTTTTCCTTTTGCACTTAGTAACTAATTCTACATCTCAAAAGTGTGCATGTGCATGCATGCACACTCGCTCTCCAGCCCCCTCTCCCGCCTTCTCTCTGTCAGGCAGGGAGTCTGTCGCAGAGTCATCCAGAGACTCTTCTCCGGAGAAACAATGTGAAGAAAATAAGATGCCACTTCACATCTTTCACATCAGCCTCTCAAAAATCCTTACAAAGAAAGGATACACCCCCTGATATTTGATCTGGGACATAAGGGATACAGAATTCTCACTTGCTTTATGCATTTAAAATGAAACTCCAAAAATTTTTTTTTTTTTGAATGTTTCAAGTGACTCTGTAGCTCAAATATGCTCTGCAATACAACCACCTTAATGAAAAATCCAATACAGCATTTTATACATATTTTGATAGGGTTTTGCTAAGTGAAATTTGATATTAACATTTTAATTAAATTCAACATAGCATACTACAATATTAAATCATTCCTTTTATAAAACAATTAATTTGTGATGTGGAGGTAGCAATAAATTAAAACACTACCTTTTCAAATAACTGACCTCCACACAAAAAAGTAGCACAAAGGAACTCAGTACAACACTCTACCTGCATTTTCTGTAGGTCACCATAGTATTTAACCAAATTGTCACTATTTTCAACTGCTCAAAACTACTAGCTAATAGAAAAAGGGAGGAAACAAAGCAGAATACCATATGTTTTATCATTTGTTAACTTACAGTGAAACTAAATGTTGGCCCCTAAGATATTTATTTCTGGATCATTCACATAAAGAACTTGTTTCTTACTAAATTTTATCTTTTCTTGTAGACAGATACATATGCAAAAGCATCCCTGTAGAAGAGAACACTAAAAAACCCCCCCAACAACAAACAAAACCAACTCACCCCAAATGTTAAGGTAATTTTAATATCTGAAACTATCTGGCTGCCTATGCTAACACTCCCCAACACACACAAAAAAAGAACATTCTTCTAGTGTCATCATAATACCATCTCCTATCACTTATCACAAAACCCCACACATCAAATTATTCAGATTTTGTCTTTGTTATAGAGAAATCTCCTGTAAGGAAACACAGCATGAGGTCCAATATGTGATGTCAAACACATAAACAAATCATAAACAAACAGAATTTCATGGCGAACACATTCTACAAAAATGGAAACTAAGTTTGTAGATCTTTCTATCTGCAAATGCTATAATGACACAAAAAGATTAAAAAAAAAAAAGTAACTTACAAAATGCACTTAAAATCTAAAATGGGACAGATGGGTAGTCTTCCCTCTTCATACTGTAACTCAGACACAAGCAGCACCTGGCAGAATTGTAAATTGGTACGTAAACTGGAAAAAAGCTCAAACAAGCAAACACCAAAGCATGTCAACTGGCATGAAGTCCAACTGTAGAACATAACCCTTTTCTCCAGTATTGTAATGCTACAACAAATAGCAACGGGAGCATGCTCTCATAAGCCATATTAGTAACAGAAATAGGTGGTTTGTCTTGTTTGGTGTCAGGGTGCCATCTAGACAGATGCTAATAAAACTGAATATAAGATCAGCAAATAGAAATTCAAACTTGTGATTATCTTTCTCTGCCCTCACTAAAAAGACATTGTAAAAAAAGATTAACTGCCCCCTGGTCCATTCGCTGACAGTTCTGATTTGGGACTATTTGGTACCACACTTGAGTATCAGCACAGGAAAGAGCATAACTAATATCTCATTTTGCTTAGAGACTTCCAGAAAATTTCCTCCCAGATCACGTTAGGAGCTACAATGGAGCAATTGTTACATCATCTGGAAGAAAATCCATATCTACAGAAAACTGTCACAGGTTCCACAGGAGTCATATTTTGACTACCAACTGTTAGATAGTTGCACATAACATACAATTTACATCTTTGACAGCTTAACCAAAACTACATGAAAGCCGTTATAAAGAAAGCTGGCAAAATTATACCAAATTTTGGAACTCTGAAATCTTAACATTAGCATATGCACTTTCACATCTCTTTTTTTTAAGTTACTATTTTAAATCAAATGATGTTGATTTTTTTTTTTTTTAAGTAACATACTTGTATCTAATAACCACTACTTTGATGCAGACGCTCCTGCCAACTCCCCCCAAGATTCTTCACCCAATCCTAAACACAAAGGAAAGAAGCTGGTTGGAACACAATACATATTCCAACAAAAATAAGTTGGCTTATTTTTCTCATACTGTACATTTGTTTTTCATCAGAATTGCCCTCCAGTCTACTAGAACTTCATTTAGATGACAATAAGATCACAACAATCGAACTTGAAGATTTTAACCGTTATAAAGATCTTCAAAGGTAAAATTCCTACGCAGAATGCTTTTATTTGACAAGAGGCCAGACCTGGCAGGATCTCTTATTTGATATTTCTCTTGTTAATGGGAGAAAAAAGAATCAAAGATTTTAAGTGTTTTAGTAAGAACTGCTGTAAATAAGACCAAAAAAACCCCAAAACAAACCACAAAAAAAAACCCCAAAACAAAAAACCCCCACCCAAAATTAGCCTTGTTACTACCTGTCTTGCCTACAGTTCGCAATAGAAGTGACCATCAAGAACAGCGTCTGATTACAAAATGTAATTGTCACAAATTCTTACCTCATGGCACATGGGTGTTGTGTAGCTATTATATACCTCTTAATGTGCTCGTAGCAATATGCCTCAACTAAGCATTGCATGTATTTCTCATACTCGGAATATACGAACCTTTGTGGTCACGTTATTTATCAACAGCATTCAGTATTTTTCTCTACCCTGTTCCCCATCAGGCCCAGGAATTTTAACTCCTTGGTCACTCATCTCACAAACCACCCCCTAAAACGAGGTATACAGCAACACTAACGGATGTTTGTTTTAGGAACAGAATGCCTTCCTTGCAACTAAATGTATAGGATTTAAGAGTCACAATAGCTTTTTGATTCCAGAGAAGGCCTAAGTGAGGTAGGAGACACTCCATACACACCCCAAAGAAAAATATAAAAGGATGACATGAAAAGGGAAAATCGAGACTTACAAACACATTTATACAAACACATGGCAAAAGTGGTAAATTAAAAGAGAAATTCACCTCCTGAAAACTAGCCTGAGAGCAATACAGTAGCTGGTAAAAGAAACAACTTGATAACTCTTTCCAAATGTGATGGGTTTTAAGAAAAAGAAGAAATGCATGTTTCTGAGGAGTGTATCACTGATGTAAGACAAAAGAAGGAAGTTCTTTCTGTAAAGCTCAGTTAAGTACTCTGAAAATATGGCTGAGCAGCACTGAATTTTAGATTTGGTAACAGAAACTATTATCAAAGGTGATTTACTGAACTGCATTTAGATACCAACCGCATTTTCTGAAGAAATTAAGAAAGAAAGGAGAAAGAGGGGATTGCAGGATGCATGGAAAGAGCAACTCCAAATTGGCCTGTGCCTCCACCTTCTGAATCACCTTCCTAAAAATACAGGCTGAAGTCTTATAGCAAAAAATCTAACGAAGGCCTAAATTAAGGAAAATGGGGAAGTAGGAAAGAAGGTAGTCCTGCTTATTTTTAAAATACAAAGTTTTTGACTAAGCTATACATATAACTGTTTCCTTACAAGACTTACTGCTCTTTGGCTATTTATTAGAACAACACTTTTTATTACTGTGAGTTTACTTTGTAGCTACACTACTTGATAAAAGGGCATGATTTATTTTACAAGCATATTGGTTATGTTTATAATTTTAACTCTTGCCACTAAAAGTAGAAAAAGTGCACGCAGAACTGGACAATTGCTCACATCAGGCTAGCTGCTGTCCTTTTAAGTGGAGATCGAATTAAGAAAAAATATTTGTTAATTGGATCTCCACTTAAAAGGACAGCAGAGGTAAGATTTAATTATCTTTCCCCAGTTCTTTTTTCTCCCCTATGTCTATTCCCATGTATCACGATCTTCAAAAAAAATCATGCTCTTCAATGCTGTTGTGTATCTCAAATCGTCTTTAATTAAATATTCCTTGTACTATTTCTAGACTAGGCCTTGGGAATAACAAAATCAAAGATGTGGAAAACGGAAGTTTTGCCAACATACCAAGTATACGTGAAATCCACCTTGAAAAAAATAAGCTCAAGAAAGTTCCTCCTGGATTACCCGAACTGAAATATCTGCAGGTCATATATTAAACTTAATAGAAAACTCTGATAGTTACGAGTTGTTTGACTTTCACACTGCCATACTGACCAGGACATAATTAAAAAACTGTCACATATATTTTGACAATGACTCTCAGACTAGGAAAATCTGAAATCATGTATGTACTTAAAGAAATAAACAAGATCAAACAGCAGGAACACTTCCTAGAAAAGAAAGGAAAACAACATGCTACACCCAGAAAACGTTTCCAAAAAGCTTGTACCAGGTTTATCATAGTTTCCATATTAGCAAGTCAAAGTGGAAATTTCTCCATTCCCACACTGAAAAATCTTAAATCCAAAATAAATTATTTATGAGGTTGAAATAAAATTTTAAAAAATGTATTTAGAATTACATAAATTCTGCAATAAAATGCTTTCAAAGCATATTTATTTCCTGAATGTTAGAACAGCAATTAAAATCACATATGTTTTATAAGATAACATATGCCTTAGGATACAGAGCAGAACAAAGCTTAGAAACATGAAGAAATGCATAGATGACAGAGCACATGGTAAGCTATTTGGTAGAAGCTTTTTTTTTTAAAAAAAAAAAAAGCTTTTAGCTCTGAATTTCATTTCTTTCCACTTCTCATTTCATTTCCAATTAAAGGAAAACCTTTTGCAAGATATATATATTTTAAAAAGCAAACAAACATCAACTTTCAATGTAACGCAAAATTAGATCTACAAAAGAATTCTTTTGTCAATGCACATTATTTTATGTAAAAAATTCTAAACTCTGCTATCACAAGCCCTTTACTTTTTTACTAATTTAAGCTACATCAGCATTAGACTGATCTGTTCCTATAACCATACCAACTTTTCTAGAGACTACTTTTTAAAATTTATTAAATCACTGAAAAATTGCATTATGGGAGAATATAATACTGTTATAGTTCTTACTATAAGAGAATATAAAAACTGCATTTTAGAAGAATGTTCCATGAGAATAGAGTTCAATTATTCTGACAACACACTGATAAAATACCATATAACTTTTTTTTGTGAGAGTGGCAGGAGGGAGACTTTTTTTTAAGATTTACCACAAATTTTTAATTCCTGTTACTGTTCAGGTCTGCATCCAACTTATCTTATAGCAAAACTCAGTTATCTAGATGACAATGAATGTTTAGATATTTTTCCCATTTACATACTAACTATTATATTTTACTCTTTCTTATTGCTACAGGTAGTCTTCCTTCATTCTAATCATATTGCAAAACTGGGAGTGAATGATTTCTGTCCCACAGGAAGAAGAAAGAAGAAAGCATTATACAGCGGCATAAGCCTCTTCAATAATCCTGTGAAGTACTGGGAGGTTCAGCCTTCAACCTTCCGTTGCATTTTAGCCAGAAACAGTGTGCAACTTGGAAATTTCCTCAAGTGATACCAAAGTTGGTCATTTCAAAAAGCAAGCTGTCCAAATCAATTCTACAATACTTGAAATTTGCAGAAAAATGCTAATTTTACAGTATTTAACCAGTTTACAAAGTATTTGCTATTTCAGAGATAATTAATTAGAAACAATATGTTAGTACGATCCATTGTATTATTTGACAATGTTCAACTTACATTTGAATAATAAACAAAAGCCTTTATATCTTACAGAAGGACTCTTGAAAGTGGAACTGGAAACTGTATTTGATGTTTCCTATTATAGATGTTAAATTCTTTACTTAAATCACATACACTTGACATATTCTTTCTTTCAAATAAATTCTAAAAATCAAGTGGAAGTGACTTTTTCC